>PVHP010001818.1:0-99796 GCA_004024765.1 Zapus hudsonius | reverse complement strand
TCTCTCTCTCTCTCTCTCTCTCTCTCTCTCTCTCATCCTGGGAAAAGACTTCCGGCCTTGACTACAGGGGTGGGTCAGAGCAAATCAGAAGCTTGCTTGACACTTCTCTCCGGCCTACCAGGGAATAACAAGTCATTATGAAACCGATAGCCTTAACTTCAGTTTCTGGAGGCTGGGAAGACGGCCCGTGTTTAAAGGCAAGTGCAAAGCCTGCCAGCTTGCGTTTAATTCCCAAGCCTCCCACATAAGTCAGATGCAAAAGGTGGCGGAGGTGAATCCCAGTGCCAGAGTTGGTCACCTCTATGGTGAGATGTTGCTGGGGGAGGGCAAACCAACGCAGGCCATTGCCAAAGCACTTGGTTACCCACCAAAACTCTGTTCCCACCAGCAGCCTTACTGATAAAGACACCGTAGTCTGTAGTCACGGGCACGGAGAAATCAACTGGAATTGAGATGGAAGCTGGCTCCGTGCCAGTTAGTTGTCGTAATCCTTAAAACAGGGTTAATAGTCAGTTCAGAATACCATGATGTAAAACAGCAGCATGGAATGCCCCAAACCATTTATAACCACCCATTTTTTTATTACAATTCATTCTGTTGGTTCCGTTCCTCTAGAGAACCCTGACTAATACAGGCCTGATGTCCCAATTTCTCCCTCTGCTCCAGGGATGATCGTGTGATTCAACTTGGCCAAAGCAGCGCTTCATCTCACCAGATCGGTGACTGACCAATTGAGGCAGGTCAATGAGAAGATCTCCTAGGTCAGTCCAGAAGAACGCCAACCTGTGGTCTCCTGAATGCCCTCTGCTTTCACTTCTGCCTGCACCGGTGACAGAGAATGAAACTGTCAGAGGACCATAGACAAAGAGTCAGGGACTGATGGCTTCATTTGCATTTGTGGATAGAGCCATCTCCTGAATTTCCATTGGAAGTGATCCAATCCCATTTCTTTCTCACTTGAATTGGTTTTCTGTCTTGGGGGAATGGCACAGTCTCTGGCTAAATGTAGGCGTCATAGGTCAACCCCTTAACAGTCCCTCGTTCTTTTTGTTTATTTGTTTTTCAAGGTAGGGTATCTCTCTAGCACAGGCTGACCTGGAATTCAATTGTAGTCTCAGGCTGGCCTTGGACTCACAGCGATCCTCCTATCTCTGCCTCCCAAGTGCTGGGATTAAAGGCGTGTGCCACCATGCTCGACTTCATTTGTTCTTTTAACAAATATGCTTAAGTGCTCACTAACTGCCAGGGACCAATTAAGACACTGAAGACAGCATAGAAAAACAATCAAAACACCTGTCTTCATGAAGCTTACATTCTAGTGGAGAACAGTTGAGGAAGGCAATAAAGAAAACCATTAAATAAGACACATCGCCTAACAAATGGCAACATAAATTCTGAGGTGGTAGGAGCTGGGAACACAGGCTGGGAATGGCTTTGCAGTTCTACACAGAGTGGTGAGGGGAGGCTTGACCGAGCAGGGGTCAGTTACTAATTCTTTCCAGGCAAAGGGCCTTCCATCCCAAGAAAGGACCATAAAAGATCAGCAAGGAGGCATGGGTAACTGAGGCCCAGTGGGCAACAGAAATAGCAGGTGGATGCCAGGATAATCTGGGAAGCCACTTGAAGAATTGAACGTTTAGATTAAGGATATATATATATATATATATATATATATATATATATATATATATATACCTAGCTCAGTGGGTGGAATGCTTGCCTAGCATGCAGGAAGCTCTGGATCAGTTCTCAGCAGTACATCAACCACGAATGGTGGTAATCCCAGCCCTCAGAAGAGAGAGAGTCTCTACCTCTTCTGAAAGGAAGGAGGAAGAGAAGTTCAAAGTCATCCTTGGCTACATAGCAAGTTCAAGGCTAGCCTGAGACACATGAGGCCTTAAAGATTCAAAAGACAAAGAAGTGAGCTTTCACTCTGAGAGTCGGGCATGGTCGATCTCTGAGCAGAGGGGGGCATGGGAAGGGTGCTCCTGGCAGGAGTGCAAACAGACAGTATCCAGAGACCTGAGGGATGAGGAAAGAACCAGC
Organism: Zapus hudsonius; assembly: GCA_004024765.1. Classification (NCBI taxonomy): domain Eukaryota; kingdom Metazoa; phylum Chordata; class Mammalia; order Rodentia; family Dipodidae; genus Zapus; species Zapus hudsonius. The sequence goes on along the minus strand of PVHP010001818.1, from coordinate 97,750 downwards.
AGCAGAGACGAGGAGGGTGGTGAGAAGTGCTCGGCCCCAGGATCTCTGCTGAAGGTAATAGTCACCAGGCGTTGCTAGTGAATGATGGGGTGACCTAAGGAGAAGTGTGAAGAAAACACCATTTTTGCTGAAGTACCTTGAAGGACAGAGTCATCACTAGCAGATGAGGAATACTAGGAGGGAGCAAGTTGGGGAGTGAGGAGAAGGTGTTTGTTTTCATCATGTAGGATTTGAGGCGACTACTAGATTTCTAAGGGGAAACAGCGCAAGAGGTTGAATTCGACACCCACAGAAAAGCACAGAAAGGTTAGGACAAGAGTTCTAAGCCTGTACTGTCGGAGAAAGATCAAAGCAGGGCTGGGGAGATGGTCAAGTGCTGCTTCCTAAACATGAGGATTTGAGGTCAATCCCCAGTACCCATAGAAACAAACTAGACATAGTGGTCTGCCTATAATCCGAGCAGGGGAGAGGAACCAGGATGACCCCTTGGGCTTGCCAGCCAGCCAGTCTATCCTAATTGACAAGCTCCGGGCCAATGAAAAACTTTGTCTTAAAAGTGTGGGTGATGGGCCTGGAGAGATGGCTCAGTACCCATATAAAGCCAGCATGCCTCTGGAATTCATTGGCAGTGGTAGGAGGCCTTGGCATGTGTTCTCTCTCTCTCTCTCTCTCTCTCTCTCTCTGCAAAGAAATAAAACTATTTTTAAAAAGTGGATGATGAGGCTGTCCATTCACCTCCACACACACATGAGCACATGTGCACGCACACACACACATCATATACCAGAGAGGCATCAGCCTGGGATTTGTGAGGGGAAAATGCTCCACTGGTCCACCTTTCCTGCCACATCCTCGGTTTCCCATTTGGAGCTGTGACTGACTGCAAAGGCGGTGAGTTCCTGTGTGATTTCCTCCAGCCTCAGAGTTGGGACAATCCCTAGACAAGAAGATTTTTTTAAATTTTCAACTTAAAAGTTTGGCTTTAATAATCCAAGAAGATAGGAGAGAGTGAGCGCAAACAAACTCACCAGGAACAATGACCCCCCCCCCAAGTCTCAGGATGACCTAGAACTTTCTGGGATGTGCACAGGAGCCGGACAGGTGCAGAGAGTAAGCAGGTTGGCAGATGACAGAGTGGGTGTCGATCCAGAATCCTGCCAGGTTTCCTCAGTTGATGAGTACTGAAATGCTCTCACGATCTTGTGCTTAAAATAGGAAAATGAATTTGGAGGGATCTTTTAAATGTTAATAGAATCAATATTGAGAAAGAAAATTGGGCCTATTGTTTTGCAAATAGCTGGATCTACTGAAGCAAATTCAGTGTGCACTTCTGAGGGCTCCTTTCAAAATATGCTTAATTATAATAAGCAAAACTCCATGAGGCACACTGCAGGGAAAGACCTGGGGATCTGCAAGCAGGAGATGCATTCTTGCTCCATGGCAGATCTGACTTCTGAGAGTCATTCTAAGATCAGATTCTGAGATCCCTCACAAGTGACGGAAAGTGGGAGAAAGGAAATAGACCTAGTAATGATAGAGCCAGAAGCACTCAGCGTTACTGCCATGTGCAGGAGATAGGTGAGGATCTGACAGGCACAACTGTAGCTCCTGCAGGATGGGGGGGGGGCAGGAAAGCTGGGGCTTTGAGAGAAGAGTGCCTGTACTCAGCCTGTCCACTCACGGTCCACATCTGCAGTAATGCTGTTTAGGTCCTGAAGCAGATAGTCAAGGTTAAGTGAGCTGCTGTATGCAGACTTACCATAGTGCCCGGCACATAATAGACATTCTAGCCGTTATTGGAATTTATTACTATGGCATATAATGCCCATAACAAGGCTAGGACGTGTGAGGTTACCAGTATTGCCATGTTACGGCTGAGTAACTTGTACAAAGTACCTCACAAGCATGTAAGTAAGTAAAGGAAGCAGAAGTGGTGGAGCCTTCCATTTGAGGATTTGGAGGAGCAAAGCCCTCTTTGGGGTTTCCCTAATGCTGCACCCACTTGGCATCTCTTGGCTAAGATGCTGTTATCTTCCATCCCGTGCAGCTGCCTCCGTGCAAATGTCCAGTTTTGCACTCAGCTGTGGCTGATCATCAACCACACACCGCTGTGGCTTCCTACAACGTGACTGCCTGACTTTCCTTACAGACATTATCTGCTAGCTTTTCATCCGGTTATCATGGGTGTCCTCCTACCAGAAGGCAGGTTCCTTACAGAAAAGGATCATTACCTCGTCACCGTCGCGCAGACCTCAGCGACCAAAACAACCAAGTGCACACACAGGTGCTCAGCGAAAATGTAACAGTCCAACTTTCTGAGTCTTTGGATTGTTACCTCAACTTATTTCTCTTATAAATGCTTTTCATTAACTGTCTATCTTACATCTGTTGGCAAATGATGGAGGAGTTGGCATAAACATTCCTGTTCTCTCTTACCTGCCCAGCACCTTTTTTAAAAATATTTTATTTATTCACTTTCAAGCAGAGAGATAAGAGACAGACAGAGAGAGAGAGAGAGAGAAAGAGAGAGAGAGAGAGTGCACCAGGGCCACTACCTTGTGGATCTGGCATATGTGGGTCCTGGGGAATTGAACTCAGGGCCTTAGGCACTGGAGGCAAGTGCCTTAACCCCTGAGCCATTTCTCCAGCCCCCGCCCAGCACCTTTGCTCTCTGAAATACATTTATTTACAAGACTAACAAGACGAGTCAGGGGGCTGTTCCTCCTGCCCAGAGCCTGTAGCTTGGTCATGAGGCTCCCACTCATTCTACCTGTCACACTGTGGCTAAACCAGTATTGGGGCTCGTACTGTACATGGGAGTTCACTTTGTTCCCACACTTGCACCTGCCAACGGTCTCTCTGACATTTTTGTTTTCATAACGCAGTTCCAGGGGGAAATGCCAACTGAATTCATTACTCAAATAAATCAGAATCACCTGAGCAGGTGGAGTGGAGAAGACTTCTAAGAGACTATCTTTTGAACCTCAGTTTCTGATCAGAGATTCACAATGAATGAGACACAGGCCAGCTCTCATTGAAGATGACATTCTCCTGGCCAGGGCCCCTACATCACAGCTTGATCACGCAAATCTGCATTACTCTCTCCACCCACCAAGGAAAGATGACCTTGTTTTCCTCAGGTCTTCTTTTTCCTTCTTTCTAATAACTTCTGCAGTCAGTAAATAGAAGTAATGACGACAACATATTCTACGCAAGCTCTACATTGCCCTCTCCTGCTACATCTGAACTTCCTGCCTGCAACCAATCAGTGGGAAACACAAAGAGACATCCGGCTTGACAAGACTATAGCCATCTTGGTGGCAACTGCCATGTTGCTGCTACATGACCCTGAACACATCCCAAGTCTTCTAGAACAAGTGAGGTCATCAAGAGAGTTAGCAGAGTGTACCACGCCAGCCACTGATGCCAGACAGCATCTTAACTGATATTGGGCACGTTCTGGTTGGCTACAGCCCACCTTAGACTCTAAACCCCTTCCTCTGCCTGGAATGAAGAATCTTGTCTTGCTGCTTCCCCTGGGTGTAATTTCCCAATAAGTTGCACTTTGTGTAATTCTGGATCTGTCTGCCCCTTCCTGTCTTTCTGTCTCTCCACCTTCAGCATTTGTCAGTCAGTTCTCTCGCACCAGGACCCGGTCTTCTCAGCATAAAACAATTATCATAAACAGAATGAATTAAGATAGACAGAATGAAGGAAACTCATGCAGGGATAAAGCTAAGGGAGGAAACCTACTTCAGATAATGCAGATAAAATTAAGCCAAGATCAAAATCATAAGGTCAGTCGTGTGAAGTGTGTGTGTGTGTGTGTGTGTGTGTGTGTGTGTGTGTGTCCATTAACAGCCAATCCCCATTCTATGGGCGAGGACTGACATATTCTAAAGCAGTAGGGAGGAGAGTATTTCTTTGTTTAGTTTTACTCTTTGTTATTTTATTTTATTTCATTTTGAAAGTCTTGCTATGTAGCCCTGGCTGACCTCATGTTCATGAGCCTCCTAATTTCTGGAATTAAAGTTATGTGGCATCATGCTCATCTATGAACTTGGATTTACTAATTGAGTTGGATCTTTTGTATCAGGATCTCATGTAGCCCAAGCTGGTCTCAAGCCACTTATGTGGCCCAAGCTGGCCTTGAACTACTAATCCTCCTGCCTCCACTCCCAAGTGTTGCTTTACTCTTAAAATCAATTTCTTTCTTTCCTTTTTTTTAAATTGACACAGCATAATAATTGTAGATATTTACAGAGCACAATGTAAAAACTTGATCTATGCACACACTGCTCTTGTAGTCAACTTTCTCGTTGCTGCAAGGAAAGAATCCAACAACAAGTGGCTGTGGAGGAGTGGGTTTATTTTGGCGTACGGACTCGAGGGGAAGCTGCATCATAACAGGGGACACGATGGCATGAGCAGAGGGTGGACATCACCACAGCACCGCAAACAGCAGCAGGAAGGTGTGCCAAACACTGGCAAGGGGGAGCTGGCTTATAACCCCCCTAAGCCCGCCCCCAACAACACAGCTCCAAGAAGTTGTAAAACCCAAACTGCCATCAGCTGAAGATCAAGCATTCTGAACATATTCGTTTGTGGAGGGCACCTGGATCAAACCATGACAAATGTGTAATGATTAATTCAGAATAATTAGTATTCCCATGGCCTTAAACATGTATTATCTCTTTGAACTCTTCCCTTCTGGTTCTTTATAAAATATTTAATGAGCCACTGTGAACTGTCATTCCACTGTGTTATGCAGAACTCTGGAATCTACTCTCTGTTTGTGGTCTTCCTTATCCAACCCTTTTTCACCCTTTCCAGATGTTAGCCACTGCTATCTGCTCTTTAATGCTGTGGCAGGTTTGGGGAGGCAAGCTCAAATGTGTCACATTTACTTTTATTTATTTATTATAAAAGAATTATCTAATTTCATTTATTATAAAAGAGTTTGAGATATTTTATTGACAAAGTTTTACACATTCAAGGCATACGATGTAGTGATTTGATGCCCATATATATTGTATACTGATTGCCACAGTGAAATTAATTGACACATCCATCACCACCCATAATTAGCATTTTTGGAACAAGTTTGATTGACCTGATCTCGAAGTGCATACTCCACAGTTCTGAGCTATTTTCTTCATCACCACAGTCCCGTCAATTATGACACTCCCAAATGAGGAAGAACACATGTTTACACACATTTTCACATCAAGCAAATACAGCTTTCTAACAAAATATTGCCCTAAATTGGTCTAAGAGAAACTTTATATGTGTTTACACTGGTCCAGCTCACAGACTCTGAGTGTGGGATGATGACATAAAAAAACTTGTTGGGGGCTTGAGAGATGGCTTTGTGGTTAAGGTGCTTGCCTGCAAAGCCTAACAACGCAGGCTTGATTCCCCAGCACCCACATAAGGCCAGATGCACAAAGCGGTGTATGCATCTGGAGTTTCTTGCAGTGGCTGGAGGCCTTAGCACACCTCTCTCTCTCTCTCTCTCTCTCTCTCTCTCTCTCTCTCTCTCTCTCTCTCTCTCTCTGTTTGCAAACAAATAAATTAATTTTTTTTAAAACGTGTAGATTTAAGACATTACAATCAACAAACACTTGCTGAGCACTTTGTGTGAGTCAAACACTCAGAGACTGCTTGGAAGGATGTTGCTTCCTGCCCTCGGTGAGCTTCCAGCCTGTAAGGACATCAGACGTGTTCCATTTTCAGAAGCATCTAAGGAAAAGTCAAGTGACAGCAGAGGGATCTACTGGACGATGGAGCTGGCGATGAAAGGTTACCTGAGGTGTATGTGGCTGGAAGCTGGCACAATCCCTGGAGGGAGGTACAGAGGAGATGCTATCTGGATGGGAGGGGCAGCCACTCCTCTCCTTGGAAGAGCAGAGCCTCCGAGCCAAGCTGGGACTTCCCACAGGAGTTACTCAGAGGAAACCAAGTTTGGAGGTGACTAACCTACATGGGTAGCTGTCTTCCTAACCTGCCTTTATTGCAGAAGCTCCTCCCTCCTTTTACATGGTTTATTTCGGTTGGCTTAGTGGGGATTCACCTGTAGGCAACCTTAAATGAACACTTAAAATCTAGATCCATTTAAGAAGATTAAAAATTCATGGCAGACATGATTGAGCTTCTAAAATGAGCACAAGAGGAGAGCGAGGAGCAGCCCCTTGCTTGGCTGGACCTTCGAAGGTAGCAGAGTGGTCACGGCTGGCAGGGATGGCCATCGGGCTCTCCAGCCTCTGTGACGTCTAGGACGAAGTGAGCTGCCGCCCAACTGCTGCTGTCTGCTTCACTTCCTAATGCTATGGCTTTTACGTGGTGGCTTAGGAACTTGCGTTAGGACGGCCAGAGATACTTGGGAAGAATTAAAAATCCTGGGTCCCTGTCCCAGGTCCCTGAATTGAAGTTTCCCAGATACATATTTTGAATAGGCTCTCATGTCCTCAGGCTTCCTACCTGACCATGGAGGGCAGATGAGAAAGCAACTTCAGGAACACAGAGATGACCTAGAAGAAGGTCCTGTAACGAAGCAGGTACAGAGGACAATCTCCAAGAGGGTCATGCCTCTCCTTATGGAGAATGATTATTTTTGCTAATTATCTTTGTTTTGAGTTTTTAGCTGTTCTTAACTTTATATTGATAGTTTCCATAATTATAGACATTAAACCATTATGATTCCCTCCCCACCCTCCCTCATATCTCCTCCCCCCTCAGTCTCTGTTTTGTTTCTGTGTCGTCATCTTTTCCTCCCATATGTGTAGGTATTATCAGGCATTGCGAGGTCATGAATATCAAGGCCATTTTGTGTCTGGAAGTTTCCATTGTAAGCAGTCCTCCCCTTCCTTTGGCCCTTACACTCTTTCCGCCACCTCTTCTGCAATAGACCCTGAGCCTCGGGAAGTGTGACAGAGGTGTCCCAGTGCTGAACACTCCACTGTCATTTCTTCTCAGCACTGTGGTGTCTTTCGTTATCCCAGTGGTCACCGCCATCTGAAAAAGAGAAGCTTCTCTAGACAAGAGTGAAAGTAGCATCATCATGTGGGTATGATCATTTTTAAAAAGTGTTTATAAGGCACTTTGGTGGACACAATATATGTATTTAGTGAGACAACAGCAGGTATTTCTCCCCTAGGGCTCATGGCCTCCCCCACCATAGGCTTTTGACCAGGTCTTCAGTACCAGGCATGCATTCCCTTCTGTGGAGCAGGCCTCCAGTCCAACTAGAGAGCGGCTGGTTTCCCCCACAATAGACGTGCCACTGTTGCCCCAGTTGGCACATTTGGCCTGGCTGGCCAGTCTTAAGGCTTGCAAGGTCCACTGCTGTTCACCACCATTGATGACTTCTCTCTCCCAAAGGGCTTCGTGCAACCATAGCTTTTTTCAGCTTTCTGTCAGCAGGTTAACAGGGAGGAGGTTTTATTCTCATCTCCAGCTTGATTTCTCAGTGACCTGCAGCCCAAGCATACGTGGTCTTCAGCAATAGGGTCTTATCATCTCATTATGGCGGGCAACCAAGAGCCTTGGCAGACCTGTAATGTTTTGTTTTCTTTTTAAAGCAGGGACTCACTATATTTCCCAGGCTGACCTTGAACTTGTGGTCCTACTATCTCAGCTTCACAAGAAGCTGGAATTATAGACATGTGCCACCACACCTATCTCTTGGTAGACCTAAACAGACTGGGCATGCTCGGACACGCCCTCCCTGATCCAAAGTTACTATATCTTGAATTTGTAAGAGTCCTTTGGACTGAAAACTTTAAAAGTCAAAATTACGCTCAACCTCTGCAACTTTCACAAAGAAGTTTCCATCTCAATCATGTTGGTTAAGATGAACTCTAGAACCTGGACATTAGAAGGATGTCCATCCTCAGGCATCTCTGTGCCTCAGTTTCCTCATTTTCACTGTGAGGGTCCACAAGGTCCTATCTCATGGAAATGGGAATATCTATTCCAAGCCTTGATCATGTGCCCAGAACAGAATGAAGGCAAGATAAATATTTACACAATTCATAACTTGCCAGAAATGCTGGGGTCTCCAGGGGCCAATACCCACAGCACTTCCAACTGACACAAAAGTCACCAGGAAGGAGGAGGGAGGGAATAAAGGAAACGAGCTTATTCATGAGAGGCAGATGACGCTCTTTAGAGGACTCGGAGCTGTGCGTGGCTGTGTGGGAGGCGAGGGGGCCGAGGAGGGGGTGCTGCTCAGAGCTCCTGCCTGTGCTGCAGTGAGAATCATGTGACAATAAGGAAAGTGAAAAACTCACTGTACATGCACCTGTCATCATGGATGAGCAATAGAGAGGATAAGAATCCTCAAGACAGGGCTGTGTCATTAGAGGAGGGATAAAAAAAAGCTCATTATTGGGGAAAATTGACGCTCTGGGAAGCCACAGCTTTTAGAACAAAAAGCATTGGTCTGACGTTTTTCCAGGCTAGAGATGCTTGTTTTATTGATGATAGGTGACAGACTTGGAGGTCTTTTCTTTCTCTCATTTCATTGTGTTATTGTCCCATTTTCTCCACCAGCCCCCAGGCAAGACCTGGAGGAAGTCTAAATCCCATGAAGGAAGGTGGGAAGGAGAGGCTGTCATCATGGAGGGCAGCCTGCACTTTGAAGAGCTTTGTTTCAGCTACTTAGGAAACACGTTCAAGGCAGGTTTGTCTAACTTGTGGTGTCCCCATGAACTTGTGTGCTCTGAATGCTTAGTCCCCAGCTGATGGCAATTTTGGAATTGGAACCTGCAGTGTTGCTGGGGACAGGCGGATGTGTGTTAGAGCCAGCGTTCCCTTGCCAATGCTTGGCTCACCCTCCTGCTGCTCTTCACCACCGTCTGTGGCGAGGTGATATCCAGCCTCTACTCGTGCCATCGTTTCCCTCCATCATGGCGGTTCCCCTGGAGTCTGTGCCAGCCATGAGAAAGCCGAGTGCAACACCCACCTTATACTTTGCAGAGGAAGCAGTTTGTGGTGGTGGTGGGTAGACACATAGAAGGGGCATAAAGGTAGCTGCCAAGCCTGGATTTAAGCCAGGGTCAAGTTAAAGTGACTTTGGAAACTTACTTGAGCCCTCTGAGCCTTAGTGTCTACATCTGTAAGATGAGATTGAGACCAGCCTTGTAGATTATTGGAAGAAATACAAAAAAGCCAGAGAGTAAGCGCTCAGGAAAGCTGTCTCTTAAGACAGTGTGGCATTACCGTGTCAAGATGGACAAACTTCCCACGGGGTTTTCTGCTTATTCCTGCCCCCTCCAGTGAGCAGATCCAGCGGCCCCTTGGTTTCCCAGAGTCGATGAACAGCTCAGAAAGGAAGTACTCTTACTGCTCTGCCTCAGGCTCTTCTGTGTTTAGGCCCAAATAGTTGAGCTTCCATGCTTGTTCGAGAACTGTGGGTCACTATGAGGCCGGTTCAGAAAGCAAAGAGGCCTGGGAATGAGAAGGAGTTTGCAGAGTGCAGACAAGGACCATGATCCATGGTCCGAAGATGAATGCCTCCACCGCTGAATCATCTCACACACCATGAGGCTGCAGCCGGCCCTAACCCTGTACTCTGGAAGGAAAACGTGCTCCTTGATCTAGAGAGCAGCCAGGGAGACCTCAGCGGTATGGAGAGAGGCTGTGTCCTAACCAGCTCGCTCTCGGCAGTGGATTGTGAACACCGGGACTACTCTCCTCCTCCTACCCTCACACCCTATCACCACACCGGAATGCCCTCCTCAGTCTTTATATCTCAGACTCAGGGGCATCCTTGGCTGAAAGCCAGTGTCCCTCATTCCCTCACTATCTACCATGGCAAAGCATCTGTCCACAGAACGGCAGAACTGACCAGTTTCTGCTCAGTATCTGATGGCAGGGCAGGTGGCATCATTCTCATCTGTACGTCATGATGGAGTAAATGATTACAGAGGTGACCGTGAGCTGATGTCGTCTCCTTGAGTAAAACGATGAGAAAATTCACCCCAAGTCACTATTTCCTGATACTTCAGAAGCACTCTTTTCTCTCAGATCTAAATATTGCATGGCTCCCACAGAGAAAGTTGATTTGGACTAGAGTTAGCTCTCCATTGTGCTTTCAAAGAGCTCTATGGAAAGAGGTCTGGGAATTCAACACTCACTACAGAGGTCACCTCTGTCCTGAGGGCTAAGGGTCAAGGTGCCGCTGGGAGCACATGTCAGTTTCTGGGTGTCTCCCATGTGCTCAGAACTGGCAGCTGGCTTCTGGCTTCCACCCCATGGCTGGATATTCCAACTTCTCACCTGCTCCAACTTGCATAGCTTTGGTCCCTCCACCCCTGCCACCTAGGGACTTCCTCCCACCCCACCTGGAGAGGAAACCTCGGGAACAGGTCGGCTTGTGCCCTCCCACCCACTAGTCCTGGGTTCTGTGGCCTCTGTTACAACACTGCTTTCTGCCTCCATGCTTCCTCCTGGTCCTGACACATAAACTCAGGTTCCCTTCTGCCCACTGCACCTCTGGGACACACCACCCGAAGTCTGTTTCCCCAGCTCTGCCTCGCCTTTGCCCCCGTGGGTGCTGAGCTCCTGTCTTCACATGACCTGAGGAGAACGGATGGATGGAGAACCTGTCCTCAGGGCAGGCTCCGCAGAGAGCATCTGCTGTCCACAGCCTCCCAGTTCTTTCTCCAGGGCCCGTATGGAGGCCTCTTCTTCCTCTTCTAGCCCAAAGCCATGCCATAGGTTAGGGGTCACGGAGAATCCGGGCCCCACATCTCAAGGGAGCATTCTAGCACACTTCTGGAAAAGTGATAGCTGAGGAGGGCATGCAGGAACGGATCCATCCCAGCAGTGAGCTTTTACAGACCCCGTAGCCATAATATTGATGAACACTCATGAGAACTACTACTGACCTCAATTTAGATCAAAACGTAGTGGTCACTTACTGAGTGTACTTCCTGGCTTGGAGAACAAGATGGCCCATCCACCTGACTCCAGACCTTAACCCCTCAATCCTACAGCGCCCGCCTTGCCCACCAGGCTGTGCTGGAAGAGTTTGCAGCTCCAGGGAGTGCTTCTCGCTACCAGGTTGCTCTGAGAAACCGCGACAAAGGAGAATTTAAGTCATGGGTGGGTGGGGAGTGGGAGCAGGAAGAGCAGCTGTTAATTTTGGATCTGTAATTCAGAATGTTCATTAAATGGCAGAGGTGTCACCGTGCCTTTATAACTGCTATCCACCTTCTGAACCGAAGAGTCAGAGCCTACGACTTTGTCAGTGGGAAGATCCAAGGCATTCTTACAAACCCGGAGAATGGGAAGTCACCACAGAAGACTTTGGCCTGTGGAAGTCTCCTGCCATAATCCCCATAGCATGCCCTGAGTATCTGGTAGTCCCACAGAATAGAACTTACCAGACTTGTTTTTAACCAGGTGCCCGAGTGCTAGAACTGCATTGGTATCTGCCATTTAAATGCCTCATTCCTGTCTGGATCACTCCAATGTTCTCAGCAATAATGACTCATGAGTCCTACCTAGGACACCTAGGATCCTCATTCTCAGTGCTTTTATGAGTTCTGCATAAATTGAAAACCAATCAGTTAATGACACAACCAAAATAAAGATCCTAAAATCAGAATTACAGTCCAGTGACATTGTCTATATTACTTTGCTCAAAATTATAGTTATGGGAGCAAATGTCCCCTGGTAAGTGGGTGGCAAGCAGTATTGAAGTGGTCAGACCACCACACCAGTGAAAACTGGGTATAAAGGCATATTCTCAAGACCCACCTGGACTTACTGAGCCAGAAACCCTGGGGATGGACACAGCTCTCCTGACCTTAACAAGCCCTTAACCAAATAGTGATTCTGATGCACCTAAAATTTGCGAATCTTCCACTCTAAGGTTAAAGGAAATAAGAAGGTACAGAATGTAATGTTTGAGCATTACTGTTTCCATTTTATAAAGAAAAAATGAGTTTATAGACGTTGAGTTTTTCAAAGTGAGCCTCTGTAATACCTGGGTCAGACTGCAGTTCTGAAACAGTTCAAGGTCATCCTTGGTACACAGAGAGTTCAAGGCCAGGCTGGGCCAGAGACCCTATCATAAGTTCTTGTTTCCTTAAATATGTTTTCCTACTCAAAACTTACCATGACAGAGAGCCAGGGGGATAAACTGCTATCCATATGGGAACAAACAAACAAACAGGTAGCTTCAGTTGGGGCCACCACATGCTGTAATCTGAATGAAGAAAATTCTTTCTTTGAAATTCCAACCTCCAAGGTAATGCCATCAGGAGGTGGGGGCGTTGGGAAACAATTAGGTCATGTTGCAGAGCCTTCATAAATGGGTTAGCTTCTTTCTGAAAGACACCCAAAGAGAACCCCTGCCTATGCCTTCCATCCTGTAAGGACAGAAACAAAAACACTGACTGGGAATCAGTAAGCAGGTACTCACACACCATGAGGCTTCCAGTGCCTTGATCGGACTTTCCAGCCTCCAGACAGCAAACAACACATTTTTGTTGTGTTTAATACATCAGTTTTAAAGGTTGGACATTGGAGCCCCCAAAGACAATGATGCTATGCATAAATGTCTCATGTCATTGAATTCTCACCATAGGCCTTGCCAGAGAGGCATTCTGAAATCAGATCAGGTGGATGAGCAGTTTCCTAAGCTCTCACAGCTCAGCCAACTGCAGAATAGAATCTGAATGCTGATTTCTCCTCCCAGCCTCCCCGGGGCACATTGACACAGTCAGCAAATCCACATGGCCTTCTGGCCAAAAGGCCAGAAAATCTAGGATGAGTTCATACGGAGCAGCAAATGAGATCCTCCTGCTTCAGGGCTAACAATCCACCTCAGCAGCGATCATGGGACACTGGTAACAGCTGACCCCTTCTTTCCCTCACAAAACCTGACTTTTCCCTTTCTCCTCCTGAAACAGGGAACACAAGTTCTTTTTTATAACTTTTTTTTTACAATTTCCAAAAATATAAGCAATATACCATGTTTATAATCTTCTCCCCTACCCTCCCTTTTCCCCGTCCCAAGTCCCTCCTGCACCAAATTCCTTCTTTCCAACTAATCTCTCTTCTATTTTTTTATTAGAGAAAACTATTTAAAACCAGGATGTCACACCCCTTGATGCATTAGATATTCTCCCCACCATGGCTCTTACGATCTTTCCGCCACCTCTTCCACAGATTTTCCTGAGTCATGGTGCTTGAGTTTTAAGTTTGCTTAATTATTGAGTTCTTAAGAGTCTCTGGATTTGTGTTTTGGACTATCCTTCCCTAGGATATCTGCCTTGCTGTGGAGGTAGCTGTTTTGCTCATCACACCACTTCCTAAAAAGGTTTTGTTGGGGCTCTAAATGGTGAGTTAGGGGAGGTTTGTCTCCTGCTTGAGTGTCCCCCATCATCTCAGGTCCTATTGGTGGAATTTGGTTGTCCACATATCTTGGGTTGTTGCTTTCTGAAAAATACAAGCAGAATCTCCAATGTCGAGTGAGATCAGTAATAGTTAAATGAGACAAATATTGCTAGTTTGGTGAGATCTTAAAGGGTGTAGTCTTTCTGTAGACCTATGGTTAGTGGTGACTTCCTATTGGAGATCCATTCTTGATCTCCAATATAAAGTTGCCTTGGATCCCCATACCATTTAAGGGTTCCCTGCCACTGAGCAGATCTCGTAGCCAATTAGCCAGCTGTTGATGACCCACCTAGGTTGAGTGCCAATAATGCACAGATGGGCACATCTTGTCTTGCTCATCTGTGCCAAACAGCAGTGTGATCTGCATTCTCAGGCCATCAGTTGGTATAGCTTAAGGATGTCCCCTGCTTTCTCGGAATATCTTTGATCTCGTTCCCTTGGCAGCTCGTGCAATGCCTTCTGGGAGCTGATTTCATTTCCAGATTCAGCATGGTCTCTTGGTGTTGTGCGACAGCAGTCTGTGGAATCTTCAGCAATAGGGTCTTATCTTTTGCCTGAGGAGGGTATTCAAGAGCTATGAAAAAAGCTTGTCTTGTTTTGGAGACCAAGTAGGTCACATAGATCAGCAGCTCATTGTGGGCAGTAACTTATTACTGGGACAGGGAGCCAAGGGCCAGAGTCATTTGTCCTAGAGGTAGGTTTCCACCCACCCTCTTAGGGGCCCTTGTTACCATATGATGCCCCCAGCTACCTCAAGAACTTATTGTACAGAAGAAAGGATTCTACGGTGTCAATTTATTGTGGGCTTAGAATGGAGTATATCATCCCCCCTTGTTTCACCCTCCCAAACCCCTCATTCCTTCCATCTCCTTTGTCTGTCTCCTGTATCTCCTGTCAGGTTTGCTTAATATTCAAGCTTAACCTGATTAGGAACCACAGATGATGGAGAATATGCTGCGTTTGTCTCACTGTTCTTATGTGAGTTCACTAAGTATGATCTGTTCCAAGTCTGTTCATTTTTCTGTGAATTTTATTGTATCATTTTTCCTTACTGCTGAGTAGAATTCCAAATTTTTTATATCCATTCATCCCAAAATGGGCATTTAGGTTGGGAACACAAGTTCTTACCAAGTTGGACATGTGGATCTCTTTCTTTTAACTGAGGATTCACCTACCTTTCCGGGACCGTGAACCCTTAGTGGGTAACGATGCCAGGAGGAGATGAGTTGCCAATTGGAACCTTAGCAGTATTCAGTGAGAATTATCTTAATGCTATGGATGCCTTCAGCCAGCTCCCCACACAGAACACATACACGCCCTCGAAACTGGCAGGGAATTTGCCAGACACTTTCCAAATCGATGGCTGAATTAACTTGCAGGTGCTGTGTGACATGCCATAAAGTGTCTCTAAAGCAAAGCAATGGGAGAAGATAGGAAACAGATGCATTTTATAGTAACTACAGTTCCCCAGCCATCAATTTGCATGTTTAAACTATTTTGCATTTTAAACTATTTTGTTATTTAATTTAAGGACAGTATTTTTCATTCCTTGACTCACAGATTCAAAGAGACATAAGGTAGAAACCTCAAATGACAATATTTGTTGACAGAAGTATAAAAACAGCCCTAAATCTAAAGGTAAACTATCTCTTCCAAACTTAAAACTCATGACTGGGGCTGGAGGTGTAGCACAATTGGCAGAGCGCTTGCTTGGCACCCAGAAGCCCTTGATTTAGACTTTGCCACCACACAAAACAGACATGGTGACTGACACATGCCTGCAATCCCAGCACTTGAGATGGAAGCTGTTGGACCCAGCCTGGATGCATATCTGAGTTTTAATATGCATCCGGATGAGAGCATGATAGCTCGTGCCTTTGTTCCTAGCACACCTGTGCCCCCAGGAGGCAGGGGAATGGCTGACAGTCCTGAATCCTGTTTACAAGTGCTAATAGGTTTTACTCCTGCTGGCTGAGTTCCTGTGTTCCTGTTTACTGAGCCCCCTTTGTGTAGAGATAAGGCAATGCAACCCATCCCTAGATTGTATATAAGGTTGAATGTGAAAATAAAGTTTTGAGATCTGCTTGGACACTTCTCCCGGTTGCGTGTGATTGTCCAGCCACCGCGCTCACCTTTCCTCGATGGAGCCAGGTCTCCTGCTGGCCAGAGAGACTGAGGTTCATTTAGCAGGGGGCCAGGGACCCGTGCGGTAACACATCTGGAGAAGCACCCCAACAGGAAGCAGGTCACCCTGGGGTACATAGAGAGGTCAAGAGCAGCCTGGGCCACAAAGCCTGTCTCACAAAACCAATAAAAATGTAACTTATAATTGGCTCTCACTCGGGGGCCTTTAAGATAAAGCCCAAGCATGTGCTACACCAAGGTTGAAACTGTACTTTAGATGCAGCGTGATAGGTAATAGTAGGCTTGGCGTGAGGATAATGGCAACCTCCCCTCAGTGCTTCCTCTGGGTCACTCCTTGAGGCATTTTATAAGCATCTTCTCCTTGCATGCTCACAGTCATATTGTGGGGTAAGTGTTATTAAATCATCCTTCTCTCCAGGGACTCGCTCTGTGCCACTGTTTGTTGTTTAAGGCACATCTCTGGAAGACTAGGCTATATAATCTGAACTTGCTATATAACCAAGATGACCTTCAACTTCTGATCTTCCTACCTCTACCTCCCAAGTGCTAGGATTGCAGGAGCACACCACCCCACTCACTTTATGTCACATCCTTATTTAATAAGATGGCACAGAACTTAGGTTCTTACCCATTATAATAAGTTAGAAATAACATCAGAAAGATATCAACAAAAACTAAGACAAAAAAGCAAAATGCAGACATTGTCAGCTACCATTTGAGCAACCTTGCATCCAGTAGGCATCATGCCAAGTGCTGCCAACACATTGAGATTATGTTGCTTATGAAAAGCCTGGGAAGTAGATATTAATGATTGCACTTTCCAATGGGGCCTGGAGCTCCTGAGCACATAGGATCACAGAATGGCCAGTGGTGGAAATGAGGATTCCAAGCATGTTTCCAGATCCAAGGTCCACACTTTCTCCTTGTGAGTGTCGTAGTCAACTTCTCTCATTGCCGCACAGAAAGAACCCAACTGTTATGGTTTGATCCAGCAGTCCCCCACAAATGAATGCGTTCTGAATGATTGATCCCCAACTGATGGCAGTTTAGGTATTAGAACCTCACTGGAGCTGTGTTGTTGGGGTGGGTTTATGAGGGTTATAGCCAGCTTCCCCTTGCCAGTGTTTGGCACACCTTCCTGCCGCTGTTTGCAGGGCTGTGGCGGAGGTGATGTCTACCCTCTGCTCATTCCATTGTTTTCTCTGCCATCATGGACTTTCTCCTCGAGTCCATAAGCCAAAATAAAGCCATTCCTCAACAAGCTGCTTTTGCTTGGGTTCTTTGTTACAGCAACAGAAAGATTAACTACAACAGATTTGGTACTGGATATGGAGTCTGTTGCTGCTAGAATCCTGATTCTGTGACTTTGTTCCTTTTTTTTCCTCTTTATTCCTAATACTTTCCGATTTCTCATTCTTTTTTATTGTCCATAATGAGTTACAATATTTAGTGGGTAAACAATGAGTTGTTATCCCCAATTCCCTGCTGCCCTCCCCTCCCCAATCTGCTGAATAACCTCCTCCATGGGTCGTCTGGATCTGTCCTTGCGACAGGGGACCATGAATAGCCTAGTATTCAGCCAGGTTTTCCTGGCCATGCCTCTGGATAATCTCCCCCACCACGGCTCTCACAATCTTTCCGCCCCCTCTTCTGCTCAGTTCCCTGAGTCGTGGTGGATGAGTATTAAGGCTGCTTTAAGGTTGTGAGCTTAGGGGTCTTTGTGTCGAAAATCGTTGGTTTCTGTCTCACTGGCTTATCCTGTGTTGATTGAATGGCTGTGGCTGTGGGTCCCTTGTTCATCCCAACATTCTCTGTGGGGTTCCATTTGGATCCTCCACGATATGACTGGTGGCTCCTCTCTTGCCAAAATCTCAGCTATCGGCCTACGGTCGGTTAGTAGGATTAGATGGGCCCCAGCTCTCTCACTGCATCCTGAAAAATACAAGCACAATCTCCATCGGAGAATGTGATCAGTGTAGTTTAACAAATATACACAATTCTGGATTACCTAGATTCTATTTTTAGTAGCCTCCCCTTCAATCACTCCCATAGTGCATCTTGTCTTGGGAGCCCAAGAGTACTGGATCCGGTGACTATCGCCCTGAATCCCAAGTTTCAGACAAGGGGTCCCCCTCACTAAGTGGAAAATTGGTCGAATTTGAAAGCTGTTGATTGTCTCCCCCAGGCCGAGGCTCCTCCATTACACCAAGTGCTCCTTTGTTGGTTCGCTGTTCCCTCCCAGTAGGAGGTGTGGTCAGCCTACTCATGGCCGCAGATTGTGTTTCGTGTCAATGGTCTCTGTTTACTCCAGCTGTTGTTGATCAGTTTCCCCTGGCAGCCTGTGCAGTGCCTTCCAGCACTACACTAACTGCCTTCTGGGGACTGGATACCGTTCCGGACGTTGAAGGGTCTCTCGATGCTGGTCGATGGCATTCTGTGGTTTCTTCAGCTACAGGGTTTTGCCTCATGCCTGGGGAGGGCACTCAAGAGCTTTGACAGAATTCCATTTTATTGTTGGAATCTCATGAGTCGCTTTGGTCAACAGCTCAGTGAGGGAAGGAACTGGTGGTTGGAACCAGGGGTTGTCAGGCTGATCTAATTATTCACAGGCTTAGACTCTCTCCCCTACTACTCATGGCCCTCTTGCCAGTTGACGCTCACTACTTTCTCAATAGGTTACAGTATGCTCGTAAGGATTTTATATTTTTGAACCTAATATGATTTATCCTCATGCTTAAGCCATTCCCCTCCCCCCATCCCTTACCCCTCATTCATAACGTCTACTACTAGTCTGCATAAAGAAAATGGTTATCCTGGTTAAGGACCACATATGAGGGAGAATATGCAGCGTTCGATTCTCTGTTCTTTTGAGAGTTCACTTAGTAAGATCTGCTCAAAGTCAGACCATTTTTTCCTAAATTTCGATATTTCATTTTTCCTTTCGGCTGAGTAAAATTCCATCGTGTAAATATACCACAGTTTCTCAGTCCATTCCTCCATGGATGGGCATTTGGGTTGATTCCAATTCTTGGCTTTTATGAATTGAGCTGCTATAAATATGGTTGTAAAAATGTTTCTGTGTCGAGAAGTGACATCTTGTGGGTAGATGCCTAGTAGAGGGATAGCTGGGTCCATTGGTAGTTCTATGTCTATTGTGTTCAGGAGTCTCCACACTGCTTTCCATAGTGGTTGAACAAGTTTGCAATCCCACCAGCAGTGAATGAGGGTTCCTTTTTCCCTGCATCCTCACCAGCAACAATTGTTTTTGGTTTTCTTTATGATTGCCATTCTGACAGGGGTGAGATGGTATCTCATTGTGGCTTTGATTTGCATTTCCCTGATGCTTAAGGATCCTGAGCACTTTCTTAAATGAGTCAAGGCCATTTGTGTTTCCTCCTCCATGAATTCTCTGTTGAGATAAGTACCCCATTTTGCGAGGGGGTATTTTGGGGTTTTGTTATTAATTTTTTTGAGTTCTCTGTAGGTTTTGGAAATTAGACCTCTGTCTGAGTTGTAGCTGGCGAAAATCATTTCCCAATTTGAAGAGGGTCTATTGGCTCTGAGTATGGTTTGTTTGTCTGTACAGAAGCTTTTGAGCCTGATCAGTTCCCATTGGTTAAGTGCTTGTCGTATTTCCTGGGCTGCTGGAGATTTGCTCAGGAAATTTTTCCAACTCCTATTTCATGTAGAGTTCCTCCTATTTTTTTCTTCCAGGGTGTTTACGGTTACCAGATTTATATTAAGGTCTCTGATCCATTTGGAGTTGATTTTTGTGCATGGTGAGAGGAGTGGGTCTATTTTCAATTTTTTACACATGTTTATCCAATTCCTCCAGCACCATTTGTTGAAATTGCTATCTTTCATCCAGCATACATTGTTGGCCCCCGTGTCAAAGACCAAATAACTGAAGTTACTTCCATTCAAAGCTGGGTCTTCAGTTCTGTTCCATTGATCTGTCTTTCTGTTTTTTATGCCAGTACCATGCTGTTTTCGTTACTATGGCTTTGTAGTATGTTTTGAAGTCAGGCATGGTGATACCTCCTGAGTAGGATTTTTTTAAATATTTTTATTTATTCATTTTCAAACAGAGAGAGAAAGAGAGAGAGAGAGAGAGAGAGAGAGAGAACCAGGGCCACCACCTTGTGGGTCTGGCCCATGTGGGTCCTGGAGAATTGAGCCCTGGGCCTTAGGCACTGGAGGCAAGTGCCTTAACCGCTGAGCCATCTCTCCAGCCCCATGAGTAGGATTTTTTACTTAGAATAGTTTTGGCTATCCGAGGTCTTTTGCCCTTCCATATAAATTTAGAGATTATTTTTTTCTATGTCTGTGAAGAAAGAGGTTGGGATTTTTATCGGCATAGCATTGAATCTGTAAATCGCTTTTGGCAGGATTGCCATTTTTACTATATTGATTCTCCCTATCCATGAGCATGCAATATCTTTCCATCTTCTCATATCCTCCTCTATTTCCTTCTTGAGTGTTTCAATATTTTCCTTATATAAATCCTTTACAACCTTGGTTAGTGATATTCCAAGGTATTTGATTTTCTTTGAGGCTATAGAAAATGGGACAGTCTCTCTGATGTCTTTTTCTGTCTGCTTGTCTTCTGCATAAAGAAAGGCTACTGATTTTTGTGTGTTGATTTTGTATTCTGCCACGTTGCTGAAGGCATTAATCACCTTCAAGAGGTTACTGATACTATTCTTTGGGTCTGATATATAAAGGATCATGTCATCTGCAAAGAGGGATAGTTTAATTTCTTCCTTTCCGATTTGTATTCCTTTTATGCCCTTCTCTTGTCTAATCGCTTGGGCTAGAACTCAAGTACTATGTTAAAGAGCAGTGGTGAGAGTGGGCAGCCTTGTCTTGTTCCTGAATTGTTCCTTGAGTTGTTCCCCATTGAGAATGATCTGTGCTTTAGGAGTTTTATAAATTGTCTTTATTAAGTTGAGGAATAGGCCATCTATGCCTATTCTGTCGAGAGCTTTGAACATGAAGAGGTGTTGAATTTTGTCAAAAGCCTTTTCCGCATCTATTGAGATAACCATGTGGTTTTTGTGTTTGAGCCGATTAATGTAGTGTATCACATTTATCGACTTGCGTATGTTGAACCATCCCTGCATCTCTGGGATAAAGCCAACTTGGTCAGGGTGGATATTTTTGATGTAGCATTGTATCCAGTTTGCTAGGACTTTGTTCAGGATTTTTGCATCTAAGTTCATCAGAGATATGGGTCTATAGTTCTCTTTTCTTGTTGCATCCTTGCCTGGTTTGGGAATTAGGGCAATGGTAGTTTCATAGAAGGTGTTTGGAAGCCTTCCCTCTTTTTCTATGTTTCTAACAATCTTCAGAAAGAGTGGTTTCAGCTCTGTGATGAAGACTTGGTAGAATTCAGCTGAGAAGCCATCTGGTCCTGGGCTTTTCCTTTTGGGAAGGTTTTTGATTACATCTTCAATCTCTGTCTATGTGATAGGTTTATTTAGTGCTTTTATCTGCTCTGGGTTAAGCTTTGGCAGTTGGTAGGTGTCCAAAAACTTATCCATTTCTTCCAGGTTCTCTAATTTTGTGGAGTAGAGGTTTTGGAAGTATGACCTGATGATTCTTCCAATGTTTTCAGGATCTGTTGTGATCTCACCATTGTCCTTTCTGATTTTGTTGATTTGGGCTTTCTCATTTCTTTGTTTGATTAGATTGGCCAGGGGTTTGTTGATCTTATTAACTTTTTCAAAGAACCAACTCTTTGATTTATCTATTTTTTAAATTGTTTTCTTTATTTCCAATTCATTAATATCAGCTCTGATTTTAATTATTTCCTTTCATCTTGGACTTTGTGCCTTTTGAAACTGATTTGCAAGAGGAATGTGGATGGACTTGAAACCTTGACCTAAGAGATGCCTTGCAGTGCTGTGAGTACAGTTTGATGGACCATTCTGGTCAGAGTTGAAAGACCTGAATGCAATAAGGACTATGGACTGTGAGGTTTAGCTTATGAGGGTGAGAAAGAACTTTGTCAGCACTGTGCCAGAAGCAGTTTGTGTGAGAGGCTTGCTGTGTTCTGCCTGCCTGTGTCCTGGGGACCTGTGCAGGGTTGCTTTACGTGGAAATGGACTGGCATGAGCAGATGGAGATGGCACAGAAAGAAATGAAATCTTTGGGTCAAAACTGCTGCCCATTCAGCTGCAATTCTTTGAGAGATTACAACCATTGAGATTGGGCCAGGTGATCTGCATTGGGACAACAGGAAAGAAGTAGACTCTTTGAAGTAAGGGGCCTGAATGCTGAAGGAGGTTTCCTGCTCTTCAAAATCTTCTTTTTCCCCCTCCTGGATTAAGAGATTGATAGCCCACCTGGTACTATGGAGCATAACAAATGCAGGAAGAGAGGGTCATTGGATTTGCAACACAACTTTGTTTTTGAAAAATGGCCATTGGCAGCATAAAGCAGGTGTGTTGGATTGTCTGTGTGGAGATACAATGGAGCCATGAGGATGAACTGTGGGTTGAAGTGGGACCCAGTGAAGTGCCAGGATTATGGGATGGTTGCCAAGGAGAGCTGCCAGCACTGGATGAAGTTTTCCCAGACTGTGAGTAGCCTAGCTGGAGAGGCAGAATTGGAACTCTCTTATAAGAGACTCGTTATTGGTTAGAATTATCAGGCTTGGAGATAGAGTTTGATGCTGCCCAGCTTGTTTTTAAATCTTGTACTGGTTCCATCTGTTTTTGCCATGCCCAATGCTATCTTTTGCACTGTGAATGTTCTGTGCCATTATTTTTATTTATTTATTTATTTTTGGTTTTATGGCTCAGTTGGAAAAAAACTGGGGACTTATGGAGTTGAGCTGAATGCATTGTATTTTACATCATGTATGATTATAAGTTTGTGGGGGCCATGGGCAGACTATCATGTTCTAATCCAGCTGTCCCCTACAAATGAATGTGTTCTGAATGATTGATACCCAGCTGATGGCAGTTTAGGTATTAGAACCTCAGTGGAGCTGTGTTGTTGGGGTGGGTTTATGAGGGTTATAAGCCAATGATACTTTGTCTCTGGTTTCATTTGGGCCCTAGATGGTGAGTTATGGGTGGTTCATCTCCTGCCTCACTGTCAGCCATCATCTCAGATCATGTTGTTGAAACTGGGATGCCCATGGTTCTCTTTACCTTCTGAAAAATACAACAGAATCTCCACCAGAAAGTGAAATCACTATAGTTAAATGGGAGCACCATTGTTAATTTGGCGAGATTTTAATTGGTATAGCCTCTCTGTAGGCCCATGGTTAGTAGGTACTCAGTGAATTTACATAAGAACAGAGAGACAAATGCCACATATTCTCCCTCATCTGTGGTACCTAAACAGGTTAGGCTTGAATAGTAAGCAAACCTGACATGTGAATCATGAGACTGACAATAGGGATGGAAGAGATTGGGGGACTTGGAGAAAGGGAGGGTGGGGAGAGATGTACACAAAACTAAATCCAGAATGAATCGATACCATAGAATCCGTATCTTCTAGAGGAACATGGGGGCATCATCTGGTAAGAAGGTCCCCAAAGAGTGTGGGAGGAAGCCTAATCCTAATACAAGAGGCTCTGGCCCATAACTCCTGTTCCAAAATCTGTTACTTTCCACACTGAGCTATTGATCAGAGAGACCTACAAGAGAGGCTTCTGTCAAAGCTCTTGAATACCCATGCCAGGCAAAAGATAAGACCCTATTGCTGAAGATACCACAGGCTGCTGTCACACAACACTGAGAGACCCCACAGGAATCTGGAAGGAAGGCAGCTCCCAGATGGTTCACCTGTAGTGCTGGAAGGCACTACATGAGCTGCCAGGGGAAATTGGCCATCGATATTAGGAGAAAGCAGGGGACATTGATATACAACAGTAACTGTTGGTCTGAGAATGCAGAAGACACTGCTATACAGCAAAGCAAGAAATGCTCATCCACGCAACGGTGACACTTAACTTGGAGTGGGTAATCAATGGCTCTTTGATTGGCTAAGATATCTGCTCAGTGGCAGGGAACCCTTAGCTGGAATTGGATTCCAAGGCAAATCCATATGGAGAGCAAGTTCTCTCTTAATGGCTCTTTGGATTCTAAGATTTAATGTCCCCAGTTGCAAATGGTTTAGTAAATTTATGACTATTTAAGCTATTGTCAGGTTTGCAGCTTTGTTTTGAAGTTTTTTGAGACAGTATGGTTATCTCATGTCCAGGATGGCTTTGAACTCCTGATCTTCCTTTCTATCCCCCAAACTCTGGGATTATAGAGTGTACCAAATGCTATGTATATATTATATATTATGATAGTAATATATGTCCATTATAGAAGTTACAAATACACATAAGCAAGCTGAAAAAAATCAACCAATAAGCTGATTTTGGCATATATTCTTTCTCTAGTCAAAATTATATATCTGTGCATCATTTTGAAATATCCAGACTCAGCTAGTCATAGTGATGCACACCTGTTAACTCAGCACTTGGGAGGCTGAGGCAGGAGGATTTCTGTGAGTTCTAGAGCAATCTGGGCTATAGTATGAAACTCTGTCTCAATAAGCAAACAACACACACATACACACATATACAAGCAAAAAATAAGTTAACCTGGACTCATATAATCACGTCTTTTATTCACTGTGGATGTTCTTCGTATCATTAAATATAATCCTCCCTGTGATTCTCAATTCTTCTATGATAGCCCTATATTGTATATGTTTATCCACTCTTTTGTTGTTACACATCAAGGCTGTTTCTAACTTTTCTCTGTACTTGGATGCAAGTACAGACAACTTTTTAAAAGTGCGTTGTAAAGGATCAATAGAAGCTATTTACATGAATTTGGCTACGTGTTGATGCCCCCCCTCCAAGATTTTCCAAAAATAGCACAAGGGAGCCTGTGTACTTTCCCAGTGACAGCAGGTTATATAACCATAACATTATAAAAACAAGAAAACCTGGGGTGGGGGGTGGCTGAGCTGTTAAAGGTGCTTGCTTGGAAGCCCACCTGCCCAAGTTCCAGTCCCAGCACACAGGAAAAAGCCAGAGGCAGTGAGGTACAACACATGCCTGTGATCACCCCCACAGCACTCCAGCCATGGGAGGCAGGGCCAGGAGAACCCAGAAGATTGCGGATCAGCTAGACTTGCACCCAGGCAGCAGCAAAAACAGCAGAGACAATGTCTCTTACACAAGGCAGAAGGAAAGTGCACACACACACACACACACACACACACGCACACACGCACGCACAAATAATTTTTAAAAGAAAAAATGAGAATCCTGATGTTGGTACAATACAAGTAATGGAACTACACACCTCATTTTTCACTGTTAACAGGATGTTAAGACACACTGTTGTCTGCTTTCCTTCTTTCTCACAAATTGCCTTTAGAACTGCCTTCTCACATTCCACACAGCCAGGAAGTAAACCAAGTGAGACTCTCTCTGCTGGAAGACTCCACTCTCATCAAAGTGAGAAGGGAGGTGACTGCCTGCCACTATATCTTTCCCATGCCGGCCAAGGCTCCAGGAACATTACGAAGAGATGAAGGGGAAAAGTGTAAGAGTTTCTGGATGGGGAGGAGTGCTATGGAGCACTGTCTTTCAGGCATCAAGTAGCTGTTGCACTGATGAACTCACGGCAGCTGTCATTCAGCACGCTGTATTGGGTCAATCAACACGCCATCGTGGATGGAGGTAAAAAAGAAAGATATCAAAATATGAGGACAACTGAGACCAGTTGAAAAGAAGAGGAAATTATGATCAAAATACCTATGTACAGATATATGAAAATTGTCAACAGAGGTGTTTAAATTCTTCAAGAATAAAGAATCTCTCACCAGAGGCACAAGTGAGGAAGCCACCATTCAATACAGAACATGGCAGTTTGTCACCTTCTTCACTTCCTTCACCACGTGCCAGGCAGCTTCCCACTCGCAGACTCTCCGAGCCTCACGGTGACAAATCCCTTCTCTCGAGATTACATTCTTCTCTTTTACTTTTTTAGGAGTTCAGTGCCTCTGACACGGCACCGTTGTCCCTCTTTGAACACAAACTGTTCAAGTCTCAAGTCTGGATGTAAGTAGGCAATAACGTTTTACTGAAATTCAATAACATTTTATTGCTAATTAAATGCACATTTACTTTCACTTTTAAATTCCTTCGAATCAGACTGTTTTCCCACTTGCAGAAATATTTTTACATATTCTTTTAAAATAAATTATTTCAATTAGAAAAGTGATTTAACTTTTTATTTTAAAAGAATGTTATTATGACCACAGGCTTAAAAATGGTTTGCAGATGTTTGAGGTGAGCGACTCATATTCAGAAGGCAGTGAGAGAGCTGTGGTCTTTCCAACCCTACCAAGAAGCCATAGGCTGATAGCTGACATCCCAGCAAGAGATGAGCCACCCCAAATCTACTGTGGAGGATCCACATGGAACCCCGCAGAGAATGGTGGGATAAGCAAGAGACCCATAACCACAGCCAATCAGTCAACCCAGGATAAGCCAGCAAGACAGACACCAATGATTTTCAACACAACCTAAAGCAGAAGTACAGAGACCCCCTAAGACCTCAACAATAAAGCAGCCTTAATAACTCACCCAGCACGACTCAGGGAACTGAGCGGAAGAGGGGGTGGAAAGATTGTGAGAGCCGTGGTGGGGGAGACTATCAGAGGCATGACACCCCTCAGTAACAACACACTTGGGCCAGGAGAACCGGGCTGAGTACTAGGCTATCCATGGTCCCCTGTCTCAGGACTGATCCAGACGACCCATGGAGGAGGATATCCAGCTGATTGGGGACAGGGAGGAGGGAAATGGAGATACAACACATTATTTGCTCATATAGTGTATCTAATTATGGATAATAAAGGTTTAAAAAATCTAGGTGACACATTAAAAAAAAAAAACCTGCCCAACCACATGTACCAACATCTTCTTCCTCAGGTCAGCTTTGGTTTAGAATGGGAACTTTCTGGCTCTTGATTCTTTTCTGAGACCTGCTTTCTAAGAGAGAGGGGCTGGGGGAGAAGGGAGAGAAAGAGAGACTCCTCCATACTCCAGAGAACTCAGGGAGGTAGACCCCTATCATAATGTCGTTTGACACACGAGGAGGCAAGGGCAGAAGGGCTAGCCTGGGCAGCTATGGAGTAACCTCAGACCATGGGTAGGGGGGTATGAATTGTAGAAGTAGTAGCCAGTTTTTTCTCCATGTGTGTTGTTGTTGAGGGGGGGCAATATCTCTGGGTAATCTCCCCGGGGCACCATGGGTCTTACAATCTTTCCACCCCCTCTTCCACTAAATTCCCTGAGTCATGGTGGGTGAGTTTGAAGTTTGCTTTACTTTTGAGATCTTAAGAGTCTCTGGATTTCTGCTTTGGACTATGCTGAGTATCCTCGGTGTCTGTCTCCATTACCCTTTCACAGGTTACCTGACTTGCTCTTGCTCCTCTCTCCACTTCCTCAAAGGTTTTGTTTGGGCCCAATATAAATTAGGGGTGGTTCATCTCCTGCCTGGGTGTCAGCCATCATCCCATGTCTTGTTGATGGAAGTGGGTTGTCCATGGTTCTCACTGCCTTCTGAAAAATACAGACAGAATCTCCAATGGAGAATGAGATTGGTGTGAGTTAAATGAGACAAACATTGTTCTTGTGGGTGAACCCTCTCTGTAGATCTCTGGTTAGTGGGAGTTTCCCCTTGGAGTCAGGGTTCTTGGTCTCCTAGAGTTTGCCATGAATCCCAGTTCCAGTTAAGGGATCCATGTCACTGAGGGGAACTCTTGGCCAATCAGCAAGCCATTGATTACCCACCTAGGTTTAGCACTACTATTGCCTAGATAAGCACTTCTTGGCTTGCTGGTCTCTGCCATATAGCAGTGTCCTCAGCATTCTTGTGACATCGGACTGTATTGTACATCAGTGCTCTCTGCATATCATTGACAAGTTTCCCCTGAAAGCTCATGTAACACCTTCCCACACTACACAGACTACCACCTGGTTGCTGGTTACCTTTCTGGATCCAGAAGGGTGTACCAGTGTTGTGTGATGACAGCAATAGGGTCCTATCTTTTGCCTGGAGTGGCAAAAGATAAGTGGAGTGGGTATTCGAAAGCTTTGACATAAGCCTGTCTTGTTTTGGGGACCTCATGGGACTCTTTGATCAACAGTTTTATGTGGGAAGTAACCCATGACTGGGACAGGGAGTTACAGGCCAGAGAAATTTGTCTTGAGGTTAGGCTTCCTCCCACACTATTCATGGCCCCTCTTACCAGGCGATGCCCACAGCTTCCTCAAGGTCTTACTGTATGAAAGTAAGGATTTTATGGATCCATTATTGGTTTAGCTTATTGTATAAGTCTCCCACCCTCCCATCACTCCCCCCATTCCTTCCATCCCCTTTGTCAGTCTCAATTCGCCTGTCAGTTTTGCTTACTATTTATTCAAGCTTAACCTGGTTACGAACTGCAGATGAGGGAGAACATGCAGTGCTTGACTCTCTGTTCCTGTGTGAGTTCGATAAGTATAATCTATTCCAATTCCGTCCACTTTTCTTTATATTTCACTATGTCATTTTTTTCCTTTCAGCTGAGTAGAATTCCATCATGTAAATGTACCACAACTGTGATTCTTCCAGTGATGGTCACTGGGGTCGATTCCAATTCTTAGCTATTATGAATTGAGCCACTATAAACATGATTGAGCAAATGTCTCTGTGCTGAAGTGAGGAATCTTGAGGTAGATGCCCAGTAGGAGGATAGCTGGGTCCATTGGTAGCTCTATGTAAATTGTTTTTTCAGGAGCCTTCACACTGCTTTCCATAGTTGTTGTACAAGTTTGCAATCCCACCAGTAGTGAATAAGGGCCAAACACATTTTTTTCAGACACAAAATTTTAAGAAGATAAATCATTCACTTTTCCACTGACAAGTTCGTTCTTACACGTTTAGTGTGATAACATACACCAGCCACTGAGCTGGATGTGAGAACAGAACAATGACAAGCACCCCAGTCAGTGCTCAGTTCACTGATCCTCTGAGAGAGCTGGAGATCAATGGATGATTTAAGAGAAGTCCTGAATTACAATTGTGCTGTCTTTCTGAAGAAGGGTAGAATGACCAGCTTTGTACTCAGCAGAATCAGGAAGTCTTCCATGAAAGAGGCATTAAAGATCAAATGCGAAGAGCAGGTAAAAAGGAAGGAAGACAGGAAAGAGTTACTAGGATGTGTGGGGACATAAGGGTGAGCATTGACAAATGCCTCGTGGCATACAAACTTAACCTGTCCTAGGATGAGAGAGAGAGAGAAAGAGAAGGCGGGGTCCATAAGGGGAAGAGGTGGGTACAACTTGAGGCATGTCAATCATAGTCCTACAGGCCAGGAATAGGATCTGGTCTCCATTCTAAGAGCAGTTGTAACTGACTAAAGGATTTTGAATAGGGAGAAGCATTCTCAGCTTTGCCTTTTTGAACATAAATTGCAGCAGAACATCATAAATATCACACAGGAGTTAAACAAGTGCACAGTCTGCAACCGTCATGTGAGTGTGGGAACAGCACAGAAGTCAGTGTGGAGGAGGGGCCTGGAGTCTGGGAAAGATGCAGCGTTCTCCTTTCTGCGTGTTTCTAAGGACTTGCTGATTGTCTGATTTCATGCCAAAGCAGCACTTGTGAAAGCTGGAGTGAAATCCCCATCTAAACCTTCCCCCAACTTCTAATGCTTCAAAAGAAAACTTCCCATGTGGGTGGCACTGGGGACCACCTACAGGTTTGAGAGGCACTGAAAGACCTAATTCACTGTCTCTGGGGTGCTCCAGTACCCAAAGTTCTGTCATCACAAATCTGTTGGCCTGGGCTCCCAGGTACCCAGTGTGCTAGGAAAGAGCAGCCCACTGGGCTATCCTGCCTTCTTGGGACTGAGAAGACGTGGCAGATTTCCAGGGAGGATCTGACTGTGCAGGGACAGGGAGGGGCCTTCACAAGACTGGAGAAATCAGAGGCTGAGCCCGAGGACCCCAACTTCCTGGGGGGGGGCGGCTGGTGACTGTGGTGTATGATGCAGCCTCCCATGTGCTTGCCATCTGAGGCCAGAGAGGAGCATGGGGTGTCTCCCTCCATCTGGCCCACCTGCATTTTCCTTGCTATGGAGTCTTTTACTGAATCTGGAGTCTTACTGAAGCTCTCGGTTCCTCAGAAGACCAGAGTTACAGACGTGTGTGGCCATGCCCAGCTGTTTAGGTGGGCTCTCAAGATTCAAAATCAGGTGGTCTCAGGCCCTCAGGCTTGCACCGGAAGTGACCCTGACCACAGAGCAATCTCACCAACTCCCCATTTCCTTTCATCTTTAGTTAGCATATATGCTATGGACTGTATTAATGTATGTGAATTTGCACAGTAAAAAAATCTGTGGGCATACTCATGGCATATGCATGGGAAGTATTTTACATATGAAACGTTGTATAGGACAGAGAGAGATCACAAGCTTTGTGACCCTGAAAGAGTTACAGCACCCATCTCCGGAGTGGTCAGGAAGACACAATAAGACAATGTGTTTGCTCGGAGTGCTCCATCGATGTTACTTTTACTGAGACCGTGGGTCGGTGCTTCCTTGTGCAAACATGTGGGTGCGTGTAGGTGCATATGAGGTATGTCAGGGAAATAGGGTGTGTTTAAAAGCCAGAGCAGGAAGGAGGAAGGGTGCTGCTAAGCCTGGCAGCAGAAGTTCTTGCGTTGTAGTGGATCTGTCTCGAGGGCAGAGAGGACTGCTCACAGAAAAGAGCCAGCTTCCTTCCCTAAGTGGGAAACAGTGAGGAGACAACACAGGGCCTCAAAATGCAAAGAATGACCATATGGGCAAAGAATCAGAGGTGGAAACAAATTGAAGGAGGCAGGAAAGCTGAATGGGATGGAGTGTTGGAGATTTTTAAAAGTCAAAAGTGTTCTCTGAAATTGACGTGGTGAAAATTAAGTCTCGGCACTCAGAAGAGGTTGCTTCACCGGACCTCCTTGTGTGGAGCTTTATGAATGTTGTCTTTCAGAACTGGCATCCAAGAACTTTGAAAAACTTCCAAACACAAGTATGTCCAGGCTTCTTGATTCCATCTTGAGATTTTTCCATGAAGCTGTGACAAGTGCTTTCCATGTAATAAGAATTATTATCAGGAGTGCTTGCTAGCAGGTGTGAGGCCAAAGGTTTAAGCCCTTGTACCAAAAATAAGATTAGTATCCTTATGTTAAAAGATTAGAAAATGAGCTAAAATAGGTAATGATAAAGATAGATACGGAGATGGTAGATAGAGGATAGATAATAGATACAGATAGATAGATAGAGATAGATGATGATAGATGGTAGATGGATACAAAGATATATGATAGGAAGAGCAGTGACCGCTTCTCTTGCTTTCGAAGAAGCTCCTCTGTACTTTCCAAGTAAGGGCGTATACACAGCACCTTTGGTTTTGTTTGTTTGAGGTGGGGTCTCCCTCTAGCCCAGACTGACCTGGCATTCACTGTGTAGTCAGTCCCAGGCTGGCCTCGAACTTCCAGTGATCCTTCTACCTCTCCCTCTTGAATGCTGAAATTAAAGACCCGGGCCACCACGCCCAGCTCTTTTTTATTACTTAAAGAACTAGAGCTAAACGACTACTTCAGTCCCTCACATGTCTAAATTAAGGGAGTGACTATGGCTTTTAAGGAGCAGGATGTTCTGGGTGGCTGGCTTATCTTTGTTCTCCAAGCTACCACGAATGTGTGACCTTTTCAGGAAATCCCTAAAGGGCTTAAAATAAACATATCACCTTGGCATGCTTGTAACTGAGCAGGTTCCAGCTCTGGGATAGGAGAAAAATGGAGAAAGCAGAAAGACGATCGTGAACTGTTTGGGCTTGGGAGCTGGGGCAGTAGATGGACCCAGCCCCGTGGCTGGTCGGCAGGGCTGGCAGTGACAGTGTTAACGGGGCTGGTAAGGCGATCCGTGAAGTGAGGCGTCCGCTGAGTTGTTGTCTTCAAAGCTGAGGCAGCCCAGCTGCACTTGGGGAAAGAAGGCCAGCTGGAGGAGCACACTCAGGCTGAGCCACAGGACAGAGGTGAGCTGACCTCAGCAGCCATTACAGGCACAGGTTAGTGGCCCCAGGCACTGACAGCTCTGAGTAAGAGTCTCAGAAACAGGAGGTGCAGTCGTCCATCCTGGCATGGCATGTCTGTCCTGCTTGTTGGGGGCACCAGACCTCCAGCCAATGCCACTGGACGGTCCTCGGCATTCACCCAAGGTTGGCACTTGTGAAGGACAGCTGACTTCTTCCCGGGAGACATCCAAAAGGCAACTGTATCTGAAACCAGGATTGTTTTTGCACACACGCGCGCGCGCACACACACACACACACACACACACACACACACACACACACACACACCCCTTTATATGTTCCTTTGTTTTGGCTTTTACAGGTTGTGACTCTAAGCCAGAATTCTTGCCTGCTTCAGCTCAAACTAAGAACAATTGCCAAAGTCACTAAACAGGCTGCACAACTTTACCAACTTTACCAGATGGAAGATTGCTTCTGAGGCTAAGCTAATCAAAGAGGAGAGAGAAGAGAGGGGGGGAGATAGAGGTAGGGAGGAAGAGAAGAGGAAAGAAGGGCAGAGAGAGGGAAACGAGAGGTCCCTTGGCTTGTAGTCAAGGCAAAACAATGTCCTGGCACAGGGCTTTCCCTGCATATTGCCAAAACAAGAGCCGAGAAATATGTGGTGAAGGAAAACATTCTAGATCTGCATGTGAGTCAATAAACCCCTGTCTCGAAGCTTCTCTGCCTGGGGTGCAGATAGCAGTGAAAACTCGAATCTAGGGAAGAAGGAGGGAATAGAAAAGCATCCCAGAAAGGACATGGTGCCAAGGCTTCGTTCTCCAGGAAGAGAAGGTGCCCTTCCAGCCCCTGGAGGGAAAGGAAAGGGGTCCCCACCTTGGCAGGCCGGCGGCCGGCCAGGGTTCTCGCCCTTGCCCAGAGGCTGCGCACGGCCCCTCTAATCCTTGCAGCTCAGGAATGAGTCATTGAAAGCTTGCAAACTGCTCTCCTGAGACGCTGCCCCCATGGAGGCGGGACACACCTCCCAGGGGAGTCACTTTTTTCCCTTCCCTCCTTTCCTTTCTCCTCCAGACAGGCAGGGATCCTGAGGCTCCCAGAGGCCAGGTCTGCCCTCTGCTCACCCGCGCCTGCCATGAGGATCCTGCTTCTCTGGCTCAGGACGGGGCTTTAAAGAAACATGGAAGACCCGGCCTTCCTGGATCTCCTGGAGTGCCCGGTGTGCTTCGAGAAGCTCGATGTCTCGGCCAGAGTTCTCCCCTGCCAGCACACCTTCTGCCAGCCGTGTCTCCAGAGGATGTCCAAGGCCCGCAAGGAGCTGAGGTGCCCCGAGTGCAGGACCCCGGTGCTCTGCAGCATCCAGGCTCTGCCCGCCAACCTGCTGCTGGTGCGGCTGCTGGACGGCGTGCGCTCGGCCCGGAGACCCCCGAGAGGGGGGTCCTGCCGCAGGCCCCCGGCTCTGGCCGCGCAGGACGGCAGGAGAGGCAGGAGCAGCCCCGGGAGTCTGCAGGCCGGCCCTCTGCGGCTGGTGCCCGGCGTCAGAGTCCGCGTGGATGGGGTAAGAGCCATGCTTCTCGTTCGTGTCCTGTGCACGTGGAGGTTGGAGGTGGGGGAACAGTCTTCGTTTAGGGACACTGGGGCGGAGGGCCTCTGAGGAGTCCCCAGAGAAAAGCTCTGTCAGCAGCCATCACTTGGCTGAGAGTTAATGAACTCTGAGCCTGTCAAATCCTTCGGAGGTTTCTCAGGACTTCTAAAACTTCCCGGGTTCTCCATAGCCTCTTAGGTGGCTGTTTTGGTCTTTTCCTTCTGCCGTGTGGGGCCAAACCATTTCGGGGGAAATGCCCAGGGGGTGAGGAAAAGCACAACCAAACACGACCTCGGGGTGCGTTGTCATCTCTGAGAAGTGTCTGTCTGTCAGGTGCTCCTTGCATTTTGCCCAAATCCATCTTCCCATCCCAAGTCAGAAATTGCTGTCATGACGATGTTCATTCACAGTCTTTGAAAGCTATGGAGGTCCTTGTTACTGCAGGCAGGCAGGCAGGCAGGCAGGCAGGGAGAAGAAGCGTCTCTGTGGGCAGGTGGGTAGATGGCAAAGGCTGAGCCAAGGAATCAGACGTGGACAGGAGCCCTGCAGATGTGTCTTCACAAAGAATAAAATACACGAAAAATACATGTCAGGGGACTAGAATAAAACGTCAACAACACCAGACCTAATCAACCTAAACAGATTACCCAGCGAAGCCTTTCATGTCTGGGTATTTGAATCCCCTGTCTGTTCCCTGAGGACTTTATCTGACTGGCAGGAGCCTTTCCTAGGATGCTACAGGAGAGGACAGGTCTTTCTGAGTCCAGTGGGATTATTTGCGTTGTCACCCCTGGAGTACTGACGTGGACACAGAAACCTGTGCTTGGAGTGTTGGCATACTTGGGAGGTGAAAGCAGCATTCTTTGAGGGCTTGCCCAAAGCCAGCCTGGACAGTGGCAGCATCAGCCCAGGACTGCTCTGAAAAGAAGCAGTGGGTGGGAGGGTTTGTCCCAGGACTCCCTCCTCCCACAGAGGAGGCTTGGGGTCCTCCATGGACTTTCCTTCTATGAGCCCAGCGCTCCTCGAGTTCGCTGTTCCTTTAAGCCATCCATGTGGTAGAGTTCTGTTATAAATATTCAAAAACAAGAGCGGGAAGAAGCTAGATGTTGGTGTGATTTCTTTGCCGGAGATTCTGTTTTAACTGCTGTGTGTGTGTGTGTGTGTGTGTGTGTGTGTGTGTGTGAAGCACATTCCAGAAGAAGGCTGGGCTCTCACTCTCCAGAAAGGCCTACAGAGGTAAAGACAGTGGGGGAGCAAACGTTCTCAAACATGTCCTGTTATAGAGAAAAGGTCCCCATCTCTGGGTGGGTGAGGCTCCCGTGAACGCCTTAGATCAGCAGCCTCTCCTTTCCTCTTCCTACAAATGTCTGACTTGCCATTAAGGGGAGTGTCATCATTCACTGAGGAAGTTTCCAGCCTGGGAGCAGGCGAGTTCCCTGCCAGCTTCTCATACAATTCACGGGTTGGCTTCCTTTCTCCACACAGCTTTTTTGAAGAAATGTGCTTCCAAGTTACCTGGTTTTTGCACTATAGAATATTTATGGGGATTTCCTCCATGGAGGATTGAGAGCTGGTCCTACCTGAGAGAAAGGCATTATGATAACGAGGGTCCTTGCATCACTTCAGTGGGTCCCTGAAATGTCACACGAAGGAGTCTCTGAGGTGCCTGTGCTGGCTCTGCAGGCTGCCCCGGGATCAGGGCCAGCCATGGGCCTCAAACACAGACCCAAGCCTGCGAGGGCGAGGGCGAGGGCTCGGGCTTTCCAGCTGAACTTTGACCTAGAGTAGAGCTGGCAGCCCTTAGCCATCGCCACTCTTCCTTCATTCCTGAGCTGTCCTTTCTGGAAGTATTCATCTCACCCCTTTGCTCTACCATGGTGATGAGAAGCAGCCCGTTCCTCTATGTAAATAGGGTGCCGTTCTAGAATCTATTTCTACTTTCAAAAACACAACTCTCTCTCCCATAAGGCCGAAAACAGCCTCGCCTCCCTGTGAAGACATGGGTGTCACAGTCTGAGAGTCAGAGGGGTGGACTGGTGAGGTCAGTCGATTCCTCCCGAGTCCCTTGTCCTCTGTGCCTCAGTTTATCTAACCTAGTCAACAGCCAGAAATAGTCACTGTCTCCCTTCCTCTAGGACAGTGCGACTGTGTCGCCTTAGAAAACATCCACTGGGTCAATGTAAAGCATCATTATCAGTAATTAAACTTGCTAGATGACTTTGGGCAAGCCACTTCGGTTGGCTGGGTCTCAATTTAAAATTCTGTAAAATAGGAAAATGTGCCATAAAAAGCAGAGGGCCACTGGGAAGCCGAACTAATTAGTGTTTGCGAAGCACTTCGCGAGCCTTAAATGAAAGGCACTGGAAGATCACGATCACCGTAAACATGACTGTGGACTGTGATTGTGCCCTAGCGTGCATGAGACACGCCGCAAAGCACGGTGGGGCGAGAGTCCTCGCAGGAGAGTGTGACAGGGATTATTATTAAACGTGAATCTCGAATGAGCCCAGGCCGGGGCGATGCTAAGTGTAAAGTGCTCCCTGCACAGGCACAAATAACCTGTTGTCACAGGGTACCATTTTGCAAAAGACCTCTTTCAGAGGCCTCGCTGATAACTTGGCACCTTGAAGGAGTTCTTCCTACCTGTGAGCTCGCCAGGCTCCTCACTAGAACAAGCTCATCAAGATCTCTCTGTTGTGCCAGCCAGTGTGCTGGGGTGGAGACTACAGTCACACCTCACAGTGTCAGCCCAGGAGAGAGAAAATAGCCCATTGTGCCTACACATCTAAATCCCTCCCAAGCTGATTGTGTAAAAATAAAACGAGAAAAGGCTGCGGGTTTGTACGCCATGCAGTTACTTCAGCCCAAGTATGATCCACAGCTCTGCCAAGGGCCCAGCCCTCCTCATAGTACAGTCAAACCAGAGGAAGCGTGCAGGCTGGTGATTGCCCGAGAATTCTCTTTTCCTCCTCACTTTAATAATACTCTGAATCAGGACAGGCAGTTAAGGCTTTGAGACATAGATTCAAAAGCCAACTTTAGCCCTTCCTGGTGTGTCCTTGGCGTGAGTCACTTAAACCCCAGGGCCTTTGGACCTCTCCATCCACAAATGGAAGATAATAGTAGTACCTTCCTCAGAGGCTTGTGAGAAATAAGTGAGATTACTCATGCCTCTTGGCTCTCAGTGCACTGAGTGGTTTGTATTAAGTGCTCAATAAGTACTGTTGTGATTGTTATTAGAGTGAAGCAACGCTTTCTACTGTGAACTGAACACCTTCTTTCACTCTCATGTGAGTCAGGTGTCACCCCAAGATGGTTCTTGGTACCCTGGTATTCTGTCTTGTTGTGCTAGCCTCCAAGTAATCCGTAATTCAAGTATGGGATTCTTCACGGCATGGGTTGCCTTCCCAGTTGACTTCCAAGACTTGTAAGGAGTTATGAGTTGATTGTAAGAGAAAGTTTACTAACTTCCCGACGTGATCGGTTGAAAACAAACACAGCATGCACAGAATGCACCGTGTCCCCAGCATCACAGACCCTTCATTCACTTTTCATCTGTCCTTTTCCCCTGCCTCCCTCTGTTCCCCAACACAGATGTTGTTTGCCTGAGTCTCTCGGGCTGGGCTTTTTCCTTACCTTGTTAAGCACCGTGCCAATCACACACATTCCTGTCTTACCCTGTGTCAGTGAACACACCTGCCACCACCAGCACTGAGACCAGGTGGCTTTGTCCTAGAAACGTTTTCAGCTGGTGGTGCCAGCAACCAAGGAGAGCAAACGAGGTCAGAAAGCACTTGAGGGAATTAAGGCTGAGTAGGAAGCCAAGGAGGCTCAGCCCCTTTACTGGTCTCAGGTGTGTTCTAAGCTGGGCTACAGATGGCAGGTTTTGCTAAATGTACAAAGGGATTAGAATCCTCCCAGTCCCAGGAAAACAGCAGGCAGGTGCCACCTGGGACAGCAAGAACCGTATGTGGCAGGTGGAGGAGTTCAGGTAGGCAGCGGCTGAGGTGAAGAAGTCAGGGGAGACCCAGCGGAGTCTCCAGCTTTGCTTACATTTACAAATGCTTTAAAAAAGCACGAGGCCCCAGATTGCCATCTGCTCTTGAAGCGCCACAGTCCCAGTTACAAGCCCTTCCTTTTATTGCTCTTTGGGGTGAAGGATGCAAGGCCAAACGAAGTGGGCTTTGTGCTGGGGATTGATCACTTGTCAGCTGGAAGGTCTTGGGCAAGTCTCTAATCCTCAATTTCCATGTTGTAAAATGGATAGAACAACGGTGCACATATACCATAAGGATCTTAGGAGGTTAAAATGAGATGGTGCATATTAAGAGCTTAGCAAAGCGCCTGGAAACCAGTGGGTGCCAAGACACACTGGCACCGGAAAGAGCAGAGCGGAAATGACAGGAGAGTCCACGGGCACTGGACCCTTCACTTGCACATATACATAAATATTCAGTCTCCATTAAAAATTAAGAAAAGCAGTTTGGAGGGAATTCTCAATAAGACTGAGTACAGTGATAGAGAATGAATCAGCAGTTGACAGGACATATGGATGAACGGGGCAAGTCTGTCACTGGGCAGCGGCAGAATGGGGGATTTCATGGAGTCACAGAATATTCTGTGTACTAAAATTCATAGAAATAAACACCCAGAGAAGTCAGTGGGACTATATGGTGAGTTTTTAAAAAATTGAGAAGAAGAGAAGTCTTGCCCATTCCTTTCAGTGTCTGCCTGATTCCCATCCAGCCCCCTCTGATGTCCTCATGGGCGTTGGGCCCAGGCAGTGTCTGGGAAGGACTCTGACATGGATGCCCAGGGGGATTCTGGTGACAGTGAGACCATGGGTCTATGACCTGCTTTGATTTTCTCCTTGGTGTAAGGTGTCCATCCAAACCCAACAGCTCACGCCCCTGAGCTCTGAGGCAGATGGGCAGGGCCTGAGGTTCCCCTACTCAACCTCAATTATCCACCACGTGCCCTGGGAGAGATGGCCTCGGGGATGGGCCTGGGCATGTTTTTGTGTTGACTGCCTTTCCTCTTTGGAAATATTGCCCATGCGCATGTCCTGTTGTACATAAGGAGATTTGGGAGAGAGGGAAAGTGCTTGGTTAGCCCAGGCCCACGAAGAGCATCTTCACCAACCCTGGCCAATGCTGTCCCATGGCTCTGGGTTTAGCTGAGGCTAGCTCAAATACACCACTCAGTCCTCCTCTCCTTCACATTCCTTACACTTAGACCTTAGACAGGCTTTTTACTGTGTGTTCTGTAAATTCTCGGTGAGTTGCACAAGTTCCAGGGTCAAATAAAACTTTAAAAAAAAACAACCTTTTTTTCCAGAATGATGAAGAGCTTTCAAGAGACTTTTAGCAAGC
Organism: Zapus hudsonius; assembly: GCA_004024765.1. Lineage (NCBI taxonomy): Eukaryota > Metazoa > Chordata > Mammalia > Rodentia > Dipodidae > Zapus > Zapus hudsonius. The sequence goes on along the minus strand of PVHP010001818.1, from coordinate 59,154 downwards.
TAATGGATTGGAAATCTCTAAGTGGGAGATTATTACAAGAAGTATTTCCTAAACGCCTGCATTTTATTTGATTCGGTGGGCACTCACACATGCCCAGCAAGCATCTCCCCTGAGCTACATCCCCTGCCTTCCTTTCATTTTTTATTTGGGAGCAAGTTCTCACTAAGTTACCTAGCTGACCTTGAACTTAATTTGTAGCCCTGGCAGGCCTTAAACTTGAGATCCTCATGCTCTGCCACCCAAGTTAGCTGGGCAATTTCTCATCCCTTTTGTTAATACCTTGATAATATTAATTGTCCCTGGAACAAAACTGGGGAAATGTTGTCTCAGCCTTGATATGCACAAGGTATTTTGAGACTCTGAAATTCACTGTCTCCATCCTCTGCCGCTTTTATTCCAGCTGCAGGTGCTGCGGTAACCTGCGTAGCAAAGTAGAGATCTCACCTGTTCAGGGTCAACGGTACATCTCAGGCCAGCAGCAAGCCAACTGTCAGCATACAGGGATACACAATGCACAGAGCAGTTATGTGTGTGCATAAGCCAGACCTTGATGCTGATTATAAGATGGCACCATTGCCTGTACAGTTATGGCTGGTGGGGTAAAGAGAGCATAGCCATGCTGGAGGCTCACTGTAAGAGAGATCCAGTTTTAGAAACACTGAGTAATAAAATGAGTGTAATACTAAAGAATACATATTGCCTAGTTCTATTTATATAAAATTCTAGAAAATATAAACTTATGAACTATAGTGATTTGGAGGATGAAGATGTTTTCTGTGATAGTATATACATTTGTCAAAATTCATCAACTTATGTACACTTACATGGTTGTATTTTATTCATAAGTTACAATTCAATAAGGTGGGGTTAAGACAAAGAGGTCTTGGGCTTAAAACTTATAGACTTTGAGAATATTAGGTAGAGAAGTGGATCAGTTTGCGGAAAATAAATTATGCTCAATCAATAAAAAGACACTTCCAGGCTGGGGAGATGGCTCCGTGGTTAAAGGCACTTGCTTTCAAAGCCTGCCAGGCTGGGCTCAGTTTTCCACCACCCATGTAAAGGCAGGTGCACATGGTGCATGCATCTGGAGTTTGTTTGCAGCAGCAAGAGGCTCTAGAGTGTCCATTCTCCACTCCCCTCTCTTTTTCTCTCTGCTTGCAAATAACTAAATAAAAAATATATTCAAGAAAGACTCTTTCTACAAAATAGTGTTTGAAAGATCAGGGAAAAGATGCAGGGAAAAGGCAGGTCTCTCTTGCACAAGGGGATACCGGAAAAGCCAGACAAGACAGAAGTGTGTTGAATCAGAACGGAAGTTGGAGGAGAGTGACAGATGGAGAAGAGACAGAAAGACTAGATACCTACCTTCTTCTCAGAGTGACTAGATACCACTGGGGAGATGCGTGTCAGGTGCTATATGTCAGGATGTGGCCTATTGCTGTATCTATGGCAGCTTGATGGATTCGATGCAGCCCAATGAGATAGCTATGCTCCAAGCCAGTAGCTGAGCATGCCGGGAAACTGAGGAGCAGTCTCCACCTCACAGACAGAAAAGGCCATTCTTTGCTACTGAAATGGTCAGGTTACCTGATAAACCACACCAGCCAGCACAAGTCATAGGAGAGTACAGGGAAAAACAAGACCCTCGTGAGCAGCTTTCTACAGAGTGAGTCTCACTGCTCCAGATTCCCAGTGCAGAAGCCTGAGACCTCACAACCTGCTCCCTTCAAGGCCCGCCCCATGCCACACTCTGTCTTGGAAGCTCACACAGAGACTCTTAGGGCTCAGACAGAGGACTGTCAATTGCCCAGTCTCTTTTCCAGGCAGCAAAAGAGCAGAAAAGTCATCTTTCCAGATTGTGTCCCCACCCCACTGCCTAGCCCAATGTTAGGAACCCCAAGATGTTTGTGTTGTAGAGTAACTGAAGGAACGCACTCTTGTCTATGATAGACTTGGCGGAACCAGGGAACAGCCCCCTCATGATGCAAAAATGAACACTTCAAGAATTGAGCCATTACATAACTATGTGGGGAATGAACAGCACACCATATTAGGTGTAAAACTATGGTGACTGAAACTCTTGACATGAATCACCTTCTTAAATGCCTTCTTGAATGACAAACATCACTTTTTGGAAAACAGTGGGCAGGTTCAAAATGACTTATGACATGAATTGCTAACCTGAAGAAGAAAAGAACCGTCCATCTGTACATATGGCTAACCTACTGTGTAATCTACTCAAATCCCATGCACTCCTTTATTCTTGGGAGAAACAGGCTATCATGAGCTAATTGACAGTCACGGGGAAATTATTGACAGAAATGAAGAGGCTCGGAGTTATGAGCTGATCTCACCTGGCTTCTGTTATGATGGGTATTTTAGTAGGAACATAAACCCATAGTACTTCCCATGTTGGTAAGACCCTAACTTAATCATTTTCAATAATCACATTTTTACTATGCATAGTCTACAATTTGCCATGTTCATTAGCATTGAGTACACTCACCTTGTGTAGTGAAAAACACTCCATCTTCAGAACTTTTTCTTCTCCAACTGAAATTCGACGATACCAGCTATGACTCCCATTCTCCCCTTCCTCTTAAGCCAGCACCTGATTTGTCTTTATGTGTGTGCTATTTTTTACTGAATAAGGGGAATAGTTGTTTTGTATGATTTTAAAATATGTATTCTAGCTGGGTGTCGTGGCACATGCCTTTAATCCCAGCACTAGGGAGGCAGAGGTAGGAGAATCGCTGTGAGTTTGAGGCCAGCCTAAGACAACAGTGAATTCCAGGTCAGCCTGGGCTAGAGGGAGACCCTACCTTGAAAAATATCATATATATTCACACACATATGTAAATATCTATATTCTAATTTTTACTGCTTCTGATTAGACTTTCAGTGAGCTAAGTGAACAAGATAAAGTGACTCAGAAGAGAGATTATGCACTGATGTATACTTGGGCACTCTGAGCATTGTTGCTATGAAAGAGAAACACAAGGCTCATCTCACAGAATTATTTGGGAAATTTCAAGAAATAGTATTGATAAAATACTTAGTCCAGGACCTAGCAACGAGTGTGCTCCTGGTAAACTGGCTCTATGTGTGTGCCCATCCAGTCGCTGCATATCTTTTAAAGCATTCTTCTGCTTTCCAGTGGGACCACTATTTCCCAGTGCTATGAACATGGATCTGATGGTGATCCTGTGGCCTCTGGGGGATAATTCTCATGGACTTATCTTGCACAGGGCCTGCCATATGCTCAACTCTATAGACACTGATGCCCACCTTTCACTCTGGCTACATTGGAGATCAAAAGTAAGTGATAGATGATCTCTGTCCTCAAAAGCCATATAAACTATTAATGGTGGTGCACTGACTCAGTCTTTAAAAAGCTGGCGTCACATGCTAAGACAGCAAAGCTGAAGACCTGGCCCATTCCACCATCATGGTAGACCTAGGGAAGACTGTGTGTCATTCTCCCTACAGACTCTCACTGATGTGGGTGCCACTGTTATCTCTGCTTCCTATGTGACAGGCTGGTGCGGAGTCAGTGTTGATCTTAATTTCAAAAGGGAGACTATGAACTACAGATCCAATTTTAGCATTGTGAGAGTGTTCAGTTAATAATGTTGCACCATTTTTGCATGTGTATGTCTGCGTGGTGTGCGTGTGTATAGGCGTGTTCAGTTGTGTGGGGGCACGTTTGTGCAGGTGTACATGTACATGTGTGACTGTCTCCCTCAGTCACTATCCTCCTTATTCTTTGAGACAGGGTCTCTTATTAAACCTATGGGCTAGACTACCTAACCACTGACATAGGAATTTCCTGTCTCCTCTTCTCCAGGACTGAGATTGGAGGCAAGTACTGCATGCGGGGCATTTATGTAGGTTCTAAGGATCTCAACGCAGGTCTTCGTACTTCGCTCTTTGAGCCGTCTCACCGGGGCTTGGTTGCATCTTTCATTTTCTAGATTTGTGTGTACACATTAGTACTTGTGTTCATGTACGTATCTTGGGGTGTGTGTATCATAGTTTATAACTTTCCAGGTCTAGCCTCATTCCACCTCACTTGAGGCAGAGTTTCTCTCCATCTCACTCTGCTATTGTTGTTCTTTATGCTGAGCTCACGGAGAGTTTCCAGGAATTTCTGTCTCCATCTCTCAGCTCTCTACCAGAGTGCTGAGATTACAAAAGCTCGGCATTGCCTCTGACTTTTTGCAAAGATAGTAGTCAGTCTGGAGTGGCAAGCACTTCTCTCACTAAACAACGCCCCAGCCCCAGGCTGTACTTTTTCAAAGTGCCTGTGAGGTGGGGGGCTGGAGAGAGGGCTCGGTGGTTAAGGTGCTTGCCTGCAAAGCCTAAAACTCAGGTTCAATTCCTCAGCACCCACATGAAAGCGGGATGCACAAAGTGGCACATGCATCTTTCTGGAGTTCCATTTGCAGTGGCTGAAGGCCCTGATATACCCATTTTCTCTGTCTGTCTGTCTGTCTGTCTTCTCTCTCTGCTTGAAATAAAGAAATAAAACATGTTTAAGTACATGTGATCTCACTCTCTAATCACCCAGCCATTGCGATGACACTGAGCCTGAAAACATCATACTCATTGAGTATTGAGTCATGGGCTCATGATTCCATGTTGTCTTTGGAAAATGTGCCTTTGGGGTGACATTCATTCAGAGCATGCAGAGTCAAAATAAAAGGGCTCAAGAACTTGAGGAATTACTGTTACCCTTCCCCAAAAAGCTAATAAGGAAACATTCACCTGGAGATAAGAGAAATAAAGTAATTCCAGGCCGCTTGAAACAAGCCACTCGGGCTGCAAGTGTCTGTCAAAGGGCCTGTGATAAGAAAGCAAGAATGAGACCGTCTACCTAATCGGGAAGCTGGCCCCATGCAGCTGGCCACAGCCCCTTCTTAGGTCTCAGTGTAGCCTGCATTCCTCTGGGAAGTCAGCCCTCTCTGCCTTACACCCCAGGCCAGCCATATGCTCACATTCCCAGGGCTCAGGTGCTTCTCTCTAGCTTTCACAACCCCCGTCTGTCCATGCCGCTTCCCTACTGTACCATATACTCATGGGTAAACAGGTATCTGGTCCTCCTCTGTAGCTGTCCCAGTGCCTGAAATGCATTCACTAAATACCTAATTATTAATGCACAATGTTTGCAGACAGTCAAATTCATCAGCCTCAGTGTTGAACAGCTTCTGTTACCGTCTCTGAAGCTAAAAGAAACATGTCACCCATTTTGTCCCCTAAGTCCCACCAATCTCTATGTGGTTGACAAGGGTGTTTCTTGGCTTATGGCCAGGAGGGTTAGGGAGAGTCAGGGGTAACTGGATTTCGGTAGGTAAAAAAGAGAGTCAGACCAGAATGGAGCAGGTTGCAAGTGACTGGCATGCTGAAGCCTTCTGAGCAAGTTGTCCTGGTTTTTGCAGAATTAAGAATGATATCACCATAACATAGAAGTATTTTAATTGGTTGCCAAGGCAATGGGACAGAATTCTTGGGCACAGAGCAGGAATGGAGCTCTGCAGGGCTGAGTTCGGGAAGAGTGTTTATCTGTGATATTAACAAGCTGACTAGATATGAGAGATGAACCAACAATAAATCTTATTTGGGACTTTTGCCTAATAAACAAGAGAAAGGGAAAGGAAGAAGAAAAAACTTCTCCACCTACTATCTGGAGAGGCAAGTGAGGTCATCTTCCAGAAACCAAAATCTTCCAGTAGAGAATTCCCAGAGGAAATCCAAGTTGGTCAACTCCTAGCTAAAAGGAAAAGGATGGGTGAGAGAATAGAAGCTGCAGCAGTGCTCCCTCCCCAGGAGAGATGAGAAAGTGAATGGGTGCAGAAGCCTGCACTTTGACAGAATAAACACCATCTCTTCCCTTATGATTAGGAAGGAATGGTTTGCAGTTAGACATATTTCCTTTAATCGTCTTGTTTGTGTTTTCTTAAGATCATTAAGACTGGGCTTTGCTATAATCACTAACCTCGGTGGTAGGACCAAGTCCTGGCTCCATTCTGCTGATTGTATCCCAGGCTGATGGAGCAAGCCTACCTAGTCCAGGGAATGCTGGTTCTCATTGCTTGAGCAAGTGGGGAGGGACCAGGAACAACGAAGCAGAAAACAGGTAGTTAAGTTGCTCTTCATCACCCTAATGTAAGTATGGCCACACAACACATAATGCATCCCAGGAATGATGCAAAAGAAACACTTTCCTGGAGTCCCCCAAGAACACTGCCCCAATTTTTCCCCAATTTTCTGATGAGAAAGAAATGTGGAAAGCAGGACTTGAACCAGGTCTCTCAGAATCCAAGACCTGGATACTGACCAGCTCAAGCAAGGGGACCAAGCCCAGCATGGAGCCCTGCACTGTCCACCACTGCTGGTTGATTCCTGCTGGAGCCCTCATCACCACACTACTGAGCTGGAGCCCTCATCACCACGCTAGTGAGCTCGTGACCTCATCACCACACTAGTGAGCTGGTGACCTCATCACCACGCTAGTGAGCTGGTGACCTCATCACCACACTAGTGAACTGGAGCCTCATCACCACACTATTGAGGTGGAGACCTCATCACCACGCTGGTGAGCTGGAGTCTCATCACCACCCTACTGAGCTGGAGACCTCATCATCACGCTAGTGAGCTGATGCCTCTTCACCACCCTAGTGAGCTGGAGCCTCATCACCTCACTAGTGAGCTGCAGCCCTCATCACCACCTTAATGAGCTGGTGCCCTCATCACCACCCTAGTGAGGAAGACAAGACAGGGCTGAAATAAGTAAAAGAACACAGAAAGCTAGAAAGGCAAAAAAGGTTCATGAGAAATCTAGACAGTAAAAAACAAAACTCAGATCAGGAGAGCAGGGAAGGAAGCCAATCAGAATCCAATGTGCCAGAAAGGGAAACTTGGGAGAAGTATTTTATCAGGAGTTATAACAAACTCTGGTCCAGAACCTTTCTGCTTTTCCTGAAAGAGCCTGAACAAAATATTTATGTTCCGTTCCCTACCGAAACCTGTCATCTGGATAATTTGGGGGGAAGAAAATTCAGAAAACTCAGCTTCCAATCCTATTTCAGCTGGAAAACCAACTGTGTGGCATTAAATGTGTCGGAGTGCTTACTCTCATCAATTACTGTGACTATGGTGCAGTATTTAGGGGGTTCATAGGGGCCCCCAAGTTTACAAACCTCAATTTAGTTCCTGTCCTATCTTTAACAAAGAATGGATAAAGATTAACTTAAAAAGGATAAATTATTAAGTTTATTTTGGGAGAAATCACAAATTGTGGGGTTTATTTTTGGGAGATTGGGATCTAGAAGGAAGGCTAGAGCAAAGTCATAAACAGGTGGAAAGTGGGAAACATTCTCTCATGTGGAAAACTGCATAGTTTATAAGGTTCATTTAAGAAAAATTGCGGTTTTTAGGGAAAGACTGGAGGAGTGCCACAAGCACATGCAGGGTAATCGTATAGCCCATTTAGGAGAAACTGGGCTTTCAAGGAAAGCCTGAGGGAGAGCCACAAGCCCATGGAAGATAGAGCTTAGGTGTATCTGTAAGGAGACTTGGAACACGCCTGTCATCTGCCATGTGCTTTCCCATGGAGGGAAGTTAGGGTGCAAACGGTGGGGCTCACAGAAGAATACCAGAAGAAAACATCAAAGCAGAGACCAAGAAATTCAGAGGAGAGATGAGTAATAAGGGAGTTACACTCGTGGTTACCCCAAGTTTAAAGAACTTACACAGGTAATAGGCCTGAAATTAGAGAAAACACCCAGTTGGTAGATCTGGAGTGTAAGGGAAAACGCTGGTGGTAGACAGATCCAGAAACCAGATGAAAATCATATGAGAAGCTACCCCAAGGTATGAAACAGAGAATTACTCAGATCAAGAAACCATGCTATGCTCTCCCATTCCCCACTCAGCCGGGCTGTGTGGAGGTTTGTAGAGGCCAGACTCACCTGTATCCAAGCAGAGTAGAGACTCTCACACAGACAAACACATCAAGGTGGGGGGGGACTATATCCTTTATAGTATAGAAAATGTATTCTTTCATTAGATTTAGGTATGTAAGGGGAAGACCCAATTGGTTTGTAGATTTGAAGGGCAGATGCCAGAGCCAGCCCACCTGGCTCTCTAGGTAGTGGGCTAGACTGTGGGCAGCATAGGGCACTGACAATCAGTCTCAATCAGTCACGAGTTCCTTTCCTGCCATACTTCCATTCTCGTGCCAGGGCAAGGTGGAATGTGGCATGGCATCTCCTGGTTCTCTCTGGGCCTCAATCTCTAATTGAAACTGCTTGAAAGAAGCCAGGTTTCTCCTGTCCTCCTTCAGTTTTGAGGAAAGTCCCAAATTCCTTGAATCTCAGGGTTATATATAGAACTCCAAATTTAAATTTTTTCCATTCCAATTTTATAGTATACAGAGGAAATTAGTGTATCTGTATTATTTTAAGAGAAAATATAAATTTAAAGCTTTTAGGAAAATAGCATATTAAGCCCTTGTAGTTTTCAAGGGCAATACCATTTTACCAATTTAAAATTAAGGTTCAGGAGAAGTAGGGCATGTGCCCACAGCTCTGCATGTAGACCTACCCCAAGTCCACATTCTGGACCATCACATTACGGGGACCATCATGCAGCACTGTAACTTTGCTCCCTTTGCAAAGAATATGCAGAGCACACACATTCTTTTACTGAATATGGCATTCATGAATTGCTCTTATCATTTAAATCATGTTATTCAAAACTGCAGAGTGACAGGCAGACTTTAAGCCTTCTCATCCTTTGATTTTTAATATATATAATATATTTACATATATATAAATTATATATATATTATATATATAATATTAACAGGCTATATATACTCTTTTATCCCCTGGCCTCAGCTCCCGTTGCCATGGGAGCCCTCTTCTCAGTGGGGTTATGGTGTTCTCTGTGTGGTCATGCAGGCCTCTGTCAGTCCCTGTGGAGCAGCAGGGGGACCATGCCTCAGGGTACTCCTACCCACTCTGTGGTTCTTAACAATCTTTCCACCCCTCTTCCCTGAGCCATGGCAGGCCTGTTGGCAGTCTGATTTAGTGTTGACTTCTCTGTAGCCTCTGGATTTCTGCTTTGATAGGTTTTGATTGATCATCACTTCACAAGATTTTTAAGGTCCTTCAACCCAGCCAGATACCTCTCCCATAGTTCAATCCTCTTTAGCTTCCCATAGACAAATCCACAGAATGGGTGCAGTCCAACCTCCAGGGCCTTCGAGTATTCTATGACTTCCAGTGGGAAGGGATTAGACTCATTCCTGAAATTGAGCCACAAAACACATTTGCCCAGTCTTTGATGGGAACCTATCAATTCATATTTTGTCTCAATATATTATTGTCAATGTTATTCTCTCTAAGGTATTTCACTGAGTTCACCCAATAACCCAAATTGAAAGACAGACAAGGATAGGAGCTCTAAAGTCGTCAGGGCTAATTTCAAATTCCAGCTCTACCTGTTCATCAGGAATGGGAGTAACATGTAACCTACCCCACACCTTGGTTCTCAGGATTAATTGATACACTCAAGCTCTGGACCTTAGGTGCCTTTAGCACCTGCTTACGATTTGTTATTAGTTAATGTCGTTACCATCTCTGCACAGGTATCCATCTTCTTTCAGCGAGGACATCTAGCCCAAGGCCCAGTTACTTTCTGTTAAGAGTTTTCTCCCTTGAAACATCTCTGAAGTATCTCCATGCTGGAGTTTCAAGTCTCCCCGGGAGGTGTGCCATACTTCTTAGAGAATCTTTCTTGAGATATTTTCTCTGTAAGGAGCCTATAGCCATAACAAACCACACTAAAAGAATACCTTAACAGGAATGCTCCTTTTGAATGAATTATAGAAAAAAATTTAAGTTCCCATTTTAGAGTGTATATTTCACATTCTGTGTCTGATATAAATTAAGCCCAGTGGAAGGAAGAAATCCTGCATTTCCACAATAGTGGCAATCGGCACTTGCTAGTTACACAGCTCTATACTGAGTGCTCACCGTGCTCTAGACATATGGATATATGCATGGACCAGACAGACATAAGGCATGCACTTTACTGTCAGAAAGAGAAAGAACTGTGGCCTTACTTGCCACCCCCCAGAATATGACTGAGTGCTCATAGATTATGTGGGACAGGCAGGGTAGTGGGGACTTCACATAAAAAGAGAAGACAGACAATAAGGACGTGTAATAAAACCATCGGACACCATAGGCACTGAAGCTTAATCCTTTGGGGAAAACTCTGGAAAATGGTAAATTCTACTAACAGGTGATAGATATGGGATATTTATACCCCGAGGCGTGTCAGTCAAGGGTTCAGGGCTGTCCCTAGGAGTAAAGTAGGTTCTAAAAGAGAAGGTTTCCAACAAAATTTCAGATGCTGGTTGTTGGAAATGAGCAGAGGGCCAGTGAGGTGGCACAGAGCTTTAATCCCAGCACTCAGGAGGCAGAGGTAGGAGGATCGCCATGAGTTTGAGGTCACCCTGAAACTATATAGTGGATTCCAGGTCAGCCTGTGCTAGAGTGAGACCCTACTCCAAAAAAAAAAAAAAAAAAACAAAGGGGGAAAAAAACCACCAAACAAAGGGGGAAAAAAACCACCAAAAATGAACTGAATAGAACAGAAATGAGAAGAGGCTCTGAAAAGATGGAAGGAAAACACCAACCATGTTACATTTATACGCATCATATGCATCTATGCACACACATACACAGCAAGCATAAACCGTGATTTGTCTGCTGAATGCCACAAAGTATAAATTATAGGATGAAAGGAAGGTCTTTGGTTGGGGTGTTCAAAGAAAGCCTCTCTAAAGAGGCTTTGGAAGTAGAAACATAAAATTTGCTGTAAATTGGACCCTTTGCATATCATTAATTTAATTGAAAACCCAACATGCTAAGCAGCTCCACTTAACTCTTACCGACAGCCTCTGTGGAAGGTAAGCAGGTGCCAGAGCAAGCGCCACATCTGCTCTTCTGAAGGGGGCTAGACTCTAGCATTAAGACCAAGAGATGGGGGCGCTGGGGAGACTGCTCAGTGGGTAACCTGCGTTCAGCTCCCGAGCATGCACGTAAATGCCGGTGTGGTGGTATGGACCTCGAATTCCAGCTCTGGGTAGGCCAAGGTAGTGTATCCCCCCCCCCTCAAGGCCTACAGTCGAGCAGAATTAGTGAGCTCTGGGTTCAGTGAGAGACCCTGGCTCAAAATCAATAAATAAAATGGAGAGTGATTGAGGAAGATGCCTGACATCAGCCTCTGGCCTCCACATGCACACTCTACCCACACGCACGTAGGTCCCCACACCTGAACATGATGACAGACCGACCATCACCCTGTCGGAACACTCACTGTTCCCTTCAACGGTGTTCATTTGCAGAACATTATCAGACAGTGAAATCACAGGCATCAAAGCTCAAGTTCAGCTGTCAATCACCACTCAAGGCTGAAATCTATGTCCTCCTTAGAAAAGCCCACATCTACCTCAATTGGAAATGGAATCCTATTGGGCTGACTCACTAGGTTGCCCCTGTCCACTGAGGGCACCTGCCTATCTGCCTCCCGCTAGGGGCAGAGTCACAGGGAAGTCAGACTCACATTCTTGGGGGAGCTGGCTCAGGAGACTTGACCCTAAAGGCTTGGGGACAGACTCTCTTTGCAAGGAGAACTCATCCTACCTAATTCTTCCCATGACTGCCTGAGGCCTGATCTGGACTAGGTGTTGCACTAAACCAAGCTTTCTCCAACTTTCTTTTAAAATGCCACCTGATAAGGAGTCATAAAACACAGGTGCTAGGAACAAAAAAGGGGCCATAAAAAACATCTGCTCCAAAGTTTTATTATACAAATGTGGATTGTTAGGTTTAATGAGAGGAGTGGACTTTTCAAAGTCATCCAGTTTGCCAGTGAACATGTGCAAAGACTAGACTTCCAGTTTCCTAACTCCCAGTCCCAGCACATTGTATTTTACCAAATTGCCTTGCCTAGTAAACGGGCCGTTTTAGTTTTGTTTTGTTTTTCTCCAAATCAGATTGTAACCCAAAGCATCCTGTGGGAGACATGAAGGGAGCTGGATAAGGGATGCTGTTTGGCAACAGGACCTACTCAGGGTTCTCCTGACGCTCAACTACAATGTGACCTGAAAAGCAAATAAACATCTAGATGGTCTCACAGTTTATGTCAATTTGAACTTCTACAGGCAGCTTCCTAAGATTCTAAGAACAGGACAAGAGACAACTATCCAAGAGGCAAAATAAGACTAAGGAAGCAATAAAATCATCTTTAAAATGTAACATAAATGATATGAAAAAAGGGAGTACAAACCGTAAGTGCTTCTTTCTGGATCGTGCTCTGTATCATTACCTAAAACCACTTATGCTCCCTTTTGCCCAATCTGACCAACTATTTTAAAACACATTTTTAAAAATAATTTTATTTATTTGCAAGTAGAGAGATGACAGAGACAGAAGAGAGACAGTGAGAATGGGGCACCGGGACCTCTTGCCTCTGCAAAAATCTCCAGATGCAGGTGTCACCTTATGCATCTGGCTTTACATAGGTGCTCGGGAACTGAACCCATGTCATTAGGCTTTGCAGGCAAGTGCCTTAACCACTGAGCCATCTCTCTAGCTCCTGGATCAACGATTTTCATTTTGCTTTTCTAACATCATAAATTATTTCCAAAGGATAGGAAAAAGGTTTCTGGGTCATGAAGGGGAAGAGCATTCTTGAGACCCTGGACATAAAATATTAATTTGTTTCCATCTGTGTTTGCCAGGTCACTCAACTCTGCGTGAAGGAAAACACCTCCATCAGATCAAATGGAAGCAGGAATTTGTTAGCTCATAGATGGGAAAGTTCAGAGCTAGAGCTGGTCTCAGGTCTCTGATCGCCTAATTTTTCTGAAAGATTTCTCTCCTCTACTTTTTTCATATATTGGCTTTTTTCTCTCCATTAGCAAATCACATTCTCCATGATCAGACTGAAGAAAGTGACTCATCCAGGGAATTTAGCAGACAGCAAAACTACTTAGAGAGGAATTTAAGAAGAGGCACAGTTAACAGAAAGAATATCAGGCAGTTCCCAGGGCCTTTGGGAGGGCAGGAAAGTCTTCGTGGGAACCACCCTGCAAGCTTGGCTCCAGGTCTGACCCTGCGCATTGAGCACAAGGTCTCTCCAATGGTCCTGTGCCTGTTTCCATCAACCCACTAGAGCTTCCATCGTCTTGACCTACAGTAGGAAAGGAGTCTTCCCTAGTCCTTTCTTTAGCTCACTAACTCCCAGTTGGAAATTCAAGTCAGGTACATCTAATTGACAAAGTCTAGATCCCTAGCTAAAAGCAATAGTGATAAGGTAGGCACGTTCAGTTTTCCAATTGTGAAGCAGATTCTACCAGCCACCAAAACCCATCAGGTGGGTGAGCTTACCAAAGACAGAAAAGGGGGGTTAGATGCAGAGTTTCAAAAGAACCACAAACAGGGGCTCTAAGAAATATGGACAGAAAGCTCAGACTGGCTTCCAGCTCCACCACTCCCGAAAGGAAGACTCTGTCAACATCACCTAGTTTAATGCCTGGGGTTTAGTGAAGATCTACTGAGGCACGATCCAGAAGCTTAACAAGTAAGGCCTCGGTTCAAAGTCCAAAGGCAGGCACTCAGGCGGAATTAAAGTCCGGTGCCTCTAGTTCCTTATGTCTGAACAGATTTGTTTCCTGAACTTTTGCTTAAAGATGGTCAGGCTGACCTGCTCTACTTGGGTTTAACTTTTATAGCTTCCTAATTGTGTGTGTGTGTGTGTGTGTGTGTGTGTGTGTGTGTGTGTGTGTTAAAAAAAAAGCTATATTTCTGAAAAGAGAGAGAGAAACCTGGCATTTTTAACTAGTGAAAATCTACTGAAATAGATAATGAAATTCTTACCTGGAAAGAATATTAACAGGATATAAAATTGCTTCTGGCACTAAAAGATACATTAGCAGGGGCAAATTTTGGATCAAAAAGAAGCCAATAGGCAAAGCAGTTAGCAGATACAAATCTCAGTTTCAATGAAACAGGGCAGGAAACCAGGAGGGAATCTAAAATGCAATTCCTCAAAGCGCTTTCCCAGGTAGTGTGGTATTTGATAGCAGCAAGCAACTGATGGAAATTTTTATACAAATGCTGAAATTAGTTTGGCTAACACATACTCCTACAGTGAACACCATCCAGCCTTGACTCTTGCAGAGTTGCCCGTGGAGATCACATGGAGAGGGCAGATTGGCAACATTCTTGAAGACAGCGGGGTTTCAGGGGCCGCCGTCCTCCTGCATCCATCCTCATTATTTGCCTTATGTCTATTCCAAAGGGAACTGAGGGTCATCTTATTGTCACTGTGGTGGTCTGCTTTCGTTGGTAACAGATATAAGGATGGAGTGACTCATTAGAAGTTCTTGTTTCTCACAAAGGTGCATTGTTTTCCCTCCTCTGTAAGTACCCTTGGCTGTTTCTGTTGGGGGCGGGAGGAAGAACACTGAAGGAAAACAGAAAATTTCAGAAATGAAAGGAGTTTCTGTGCTCGAGATATTAGGTGCAGATAGAGAAGTATTCTAGGATTCTCTAGAAGGAAAGTTCTCACATACCTAAAACACAGGACATCAAGAGGAGAGGTCAAAAAAAATTTTAGGAGCTTTAATCTTGAAAGACTAGAAGTCTGACAGCCACTAGGCTATAGGCTGTAACAACAGTGGTTACATCACTTTAACTGAAGTAATGGACTGAGGCCCTCAATTCAGTAAGAAGAGTTGGCCAACCCAGATGTTAATAACTATTATTAGACCAACTTCTCCAGGGACAGTCTCCCTCTGTCAACACAGTTTACCTGGCCTGTGTGTGAGGAATTTTTCAGTTGTAACTTGCAAAATTTCTCCTTAAACTGGAAGTGTGATCAGCAGACTGGCTGTTTCTTGGTCAGCCTTGGGCACAATGGCGCCTGGAAGTTCACGGTGCTCTGAGTTCTGTGTCTCCTTAGCTCCATCTGCTACTGCTTTCGTTATTCTTGGCAGTCGAAGTCTAGGGCATAATCGAAGCTCTTCATCTTGGAGAAACAGAAGTTGTCAGCGTCTGTTGAACAGAGATCAACTGCAGAGACCCCAGTTAGCTTTCATTGGCCCCACTGTGCTTCTCAGAGCCAACTGCTGGGGCTGAGGTCTAAGGGATACTCTGGTTGAAGCTAGATCCACATGGCCGCCTGAAGCCAGAGGGCTGAGCAGGGTTAGCTCATCCTCTCTATGGACTAAGTGGAATTACTAGGTAATAAATATGGGAGGTGGCTCGCCCAAGGAGGAAACACTGTGCAGGCAGATGACTGTCTCGGATAGAGCACGTTTAAGTCCTAAGAATGTTGGGATTATTAACATTTTGTACAAGAGAATTGTTAACATTTGTACAAAGCACTTCAGAGTGCTGTATTATTTCCCTTAGTCCTTTGATTTTCTATCCGACTCTTTTACCACCTGCAACTCAGTCCATGGAAATCCTGCCCACAACTGTTAAGACTACTCAAATGCTGCCCATTGAGAAAGAGAGCCCAGGGCCAGGGAGAAAGCTTGGTGGACACCATGCTTACCACACAAGCATGAGGACTTGAGCTTGATTTCAGAACCCACCATCACAGACTTGCTCATACAGCGGATCTAACTATTGACAATAAATATGTCCACGAAGATAATGCCTGGAATGTGGCACATCTGCTTGTAATCCCAGAAGCAGAGGAGTACAGACAGAGGGATCCCTGGAGCTCAGTGGCCAGCCAGTCTAGCCTGATTGATGAACTGCAGGCCAATAGGAGACCCTGTCTCAAATAAAAAGGTGGGCAGTATTCCGGAGATCGACACCTGAAGTTGTCCTCAGGCCTCCACACCCATGCGCACACTCAGGCGCACATACATAAAAAAACAAAAGGGACCCTTTTGATCCCTGCCTGAAGTTGTCTCCCTCACCTGCCATTCACTTGCCTGCCGTTCTGTGTCTTCTGTAGGTGTGGTTTTGCCTTTTGCCCTCTCCTTTTTCACTCCTTCAAGGCGAAAAGCTCAGCAAATACTCAGCGAGCCCCTGGGAGAAGAGAAGGCCATCAGGTCAATATGCCCTTGGCCACACTTGCTCTAGTCACACACTTCTCCCCTCTACTGACATTTACTTCCCTTTAGAAACTGTTGTACTTATTTATTTGTAATCAGAGAAAGAATGATAATAGGATAGTGGGCATGCTAGGGCTTCTCGCTGCCGCAAATAAACTCCAGATACACGCACCACTTTGTGCATCTGACTTGACATGGATGCTGAAGAATTGAAACCAGGCCAACAGGCCAACAGTGCCTTTAACCACTGAGCCATCTCCCAGCCCTGAACTGTATTTCTTACTGGTTTCTTTTCCTGGACTCAGAGATTTTAAAAAGCAATGACCCTCTACTAATCAACTATTCTGCCTTTTAAAATCACTTGCACAAAGAAAAAACTGAGTCTATAACCATAGAGAGATAGTGGTGGTTTCTGACACAAATCTTCCCCTTGTTCTGATGAGGAAGATTCGTAAAGAGCAAAGGTATTAAGATCAACTGAGTTAGTGATAAAAGAATTCCTCCCATTCTGGAAGGTATCACCACCATATTGAAAACAGATAGAGCATGAGTCATTTAGAGGTACGGTACAAGAAACCCTGTTTCCATATAAACTACTGGGGTATCAAGCTGACTAGACACCCCAATTTCTCCACCATCATTTGTAACTGGGGATCCTAAGCCCCCAAAGACAGAGCTGGATTAAATATCAATTAACTTTACTCCCAGCACTCTGATCTCTGGGAACTTCCTTTGTCGTCGTCTTATTGCCACAATCTGCAGACATAACTAAGTCATAGTTACAAGAGTTCCTGTGAGCACCTGGGAGAGGCCTGCCCAGGGCCCATCTTTACTGCGGATCCTTAAGTGATCTGCCTCAGGGCTCCCGTTGGTCCTCACAAAGCAGACTCCAGAAGAAAGGCATACTCTTCTATACCTGGAGAATAATTAAATGGAATGGCAGCCTCATTTTTAGACTTTTGTTATTTCTGACAAGACTGTTCAAAGACCAAAAAACTGCAAGAATTATGTTTCACCCGCCAAGTTTAATTTTTTTCAGATTTTCTCCTAGAGATGGCACTGCCTTATTTCATCCGCAGTGTTGACTCTCAGGTTAAGTCAGATTTTGTAGGAGATACTGAGTGAAGGGTCTGTGAGTTCACTTAGTTATTTGGAGCCAAAGTAAATTGTCATTCAGCAGGCTAATTAAAACCCATCTCCAAACTGATTGGAGCCACTGTAATTTCCCAGGTGTAGTGGTTTGACTCAGGTGTCCCTCATAAACTTGATGTGTTCTGAATGATCAATCCCCGACTGATGGAAATTTTGGAATTGGAACCTCGTTGAAGCTGTGTTGTTGGGGTGGGCTTATGGGGGTTATAAGCCAGCTTCCCCTTGCCAGTGTTTGGCACACCTTCTTGCTGCTGTTTGCAGTGCTGTGGTGGAGGTGATGTCCACCCTCTGCTCATGCCATAGCTTTCCCTGCCATCATGGAGTTTTCCCTCCAGTCTGTAAACCAAAATAAACCCATTCCTCCACAAGCTGCTTTTGGTCAGGTTCTTTGTGACAGCAATGAAAAAAATGACTACAACATCTGGCTAGAGCCCATCAATGTGTGGGACCAGAGTGACTTAAGTTTCCTATTAAAACAGAGAAAAAAATGAAAATGGGAGTTAAGTTGTATTCATTTCAACAAACATTGCCTTTTGTGTAAAGTGCCTTACTGGGTATTGTGAGTATCCAAAGTTTAAAAAAAAAACTAATATAGTTGTTTAATTAACTACTCTAAATATATTCATCCTTTCACCAAATATTTACTTACTAGCCACTACATTCCTGACAGACTATGAGGCCAGGGATAAACTGTGGGGGGAAAATACCTAGATTAGTCTCTGCTTTCATGGAGTGTGCAGTCTCTTCAAAGAGGCATAAAATAGTAACATGCACACAGATAAATGCATAAAGTGTGGTTGGATAAGAAGGAAAAGGTCTGAGCTCTAGCTTATTTCAGGAGGAATATCTGGGGCAACATTTAAATAGGCATGAATTAAAATGAATATCGGGTTCAAAAAACTTTCCTCAGGGAATTAAGGAATTACAAGGAGTAAGTTATTGAATAGTCAGACATAAGTAAATTCTGAAGACAGAGGGTATTGATACAGATTATGATATGGGGTGTGGGGAAGGGTTGGAATTTAGATAACCCCAGTAAAAATTTCAATGCACCCCAAGTTTAAAGAGTATCTGAGCTCTTGTCTATAAAGTTAAAGAATTAAAATCGTAGACAACAAGATAGTAAGGTATAATGGGAGACTTTATTATTTAAGGGAACATGGGGAGATACAGAGTTTTCCAGCCACAAGTGTGGGGAAAACACGTGTCAGAGAGTTTAGCAGAACTTATATTGTTTAGCTAAATAATCAGAAACAGAAAAGATAACAGGGAGCGACCATCATGAGAAGGACATTAGCTGGGGTGGGGGAAGGCCTTGCCTTCCTAAGAACTGGATCGGCAGTCTCTTTACTCCATTGCCATGTGGGGGAAGAGGCCCACTTCCTCTAGGGAATTTAATTTAAGTTCTCCCCAGGTGAGTCAGAGAGACAGCTGATTGGTTCATATTTGACCAATCAGTTTTAGTATCTACCTAGGTTATAGCTCTAACTAGACACCTCCCACTCAAGGGGAAGAGTGGTCCCTGCAGAGGTCTGACTGTCACAGTATGAAGGTGTGGAAAAGGAAGGAGAGGCGGGGGAGGGGCAAGGAGCAGACACTCATCTGATTTGAAAAAACCAGGAGAAGCCACTGGAAAGTCCTAAACAGGAAGAATCTGACCCAATGTGCATTTTAAAGATCATTCTAGCCACTTGAGTGAAAAGATGAGGACACCATGGTGAAAGGGCGACTTGACAGAGAGGGAGACAGAGCAGTGACGTATTTGAAATATGCAATGAAGACTCAACCCCTCAACTCTGAACTTGGCCTCCCAGGGAGGCAGTGGTGCTCAGAAACTGCTTTCAGGCCATTGGGGACTCGTGAATAAAACTCTGGATTTTTTCCTACTGAGAGCCCCCTGGACAGTGGGGGCTAGTTCCCAAGAAATAACTAAACTATCCATTCTATATCCAGCCCTGCTCCAAATGCTATGAGGAAACCCAAGAGAAAGACAAGCTCTGGCCTCGCACTCAGAGCAATCCCATTTTTATGAGTGAACACAAATGAATGAATGATGAATACCGTTAGCATTGCAAGTAAGGATTTCGTGAGTAGGGATTCAAAAACCCCTCAAAGGTCTATCAACTCTTGAGCTTTGATAATTTATTTGAAATTCTCCAACTAGAATAGAAAGTCTAGTATGAGCTGGATACTATTCAAGTTTGTGTGTAGGCAACTGCTTCAGAACAACACTAGGTGGGAATAAATGGCTCCCGAAACTCTAAGAAGATTCCTGGTTCCTCTCAACTCACTTCAGAATCCTGTGTAAATTGGACTCTGGTTACTAGCATCAGGCTGAAAGCGACCTGGTAATTCTATCAGGAAACACAATGCCTGCCAGGGGTGGGGGAGAGGGTTGACCAAAATGCCAATAAGCCTGCCATGTGCCAGAACCCCCAAGAGAGGTGCCAGTCCTCTGTTTTAAGGAGGCAGAAACTGAAGCTGAGGGTTTCCAGTCACGTGGTTACAGACTCTGTGAGTGACTCTGTAGTTTCTGAGTTCACACTCAACCACTGTGGGAGACTTGCTCTCTCTTTTCTGGTCAACAATTGGCTGGTTTTTGTGGTGAATTATTTTTCTAGAAAACAACTGCTTTCCAAATACTCATGAACTCCTAATACTATGAAAACCTTGTGCATGCTTGCCTTTTGTACAATTTTCTGGAAGATTCTGATGGTTACAAAATGTTAAAAATTTGACAGAATCTCTGAAGATTTAAAATGTACGTGTACTAATTTAGTAATCTCACTGGCACTTTATAGGATTTGTAAATAGAAGCTTAAACACCACAGAATCAGAAACACCCCAAAACCCCTTCCACAGGGACATAAATAATCAGATATCTATATAGCTATGTTTAAAAATGTAGTTAGCACTAAATATTCAACAAAATATGCCCCCAAAGTACAGCTAAATATAGAGTTCAAGTGGCAAAACACATCTATATGTATTTCTTAAAATTATGACCTTATATGTTTCTGTGCAAGTATGTGGGTTTAATATTCACAGAGAACAATCCAGAACATCATTCTCCACTTATACTGTAATACGAGACCTTACACAATATTGGGGGCCATCAGAATCGTTAAGTTTCTGATGGAGGCTATGGGACTCTTTCAAACAATTGTACATAGGGCAAGAATCCACATTAAGAAAACTAAAAAGAAAGTTGGTCATGCTGGTTATGGTAGCGTTTGCCCATAATCTGAGCACTCAGGAGGTTGATCATAAATTCAAGGCCAGCTTGTTAGAGGCCAGTCTGAGCTGCCTCAAACTAAAATGCATAAATAAGCTTTTAAAAGGTAAAATTAAGCTTGATAATATATTTTATTCCATCTGACTGATCAAAATATTTCAATTTATAACCAATATAAAATATATATTAAGATACTGTCCGTTTTATTTTAATATAAAAATATCTTCAAAACTGTGCAAGTTTTTGATTTCCAGTACAGACGTTCAACAGCCACATTGTGATTGGTGGCTACCATAGTGGGTAGTATAGACTAGATGCCGGTGATTCGAACGTGGACATGGCAATTTTACATAGGAAATGGGATCAGAAACAAAACAGATAAGAAATTTGCATTTTCCTTATTCTATAGGGTCCAGATTTCTTGATAAAGAACATTTTAAATACTAGGAAACTGAAACTCAGAAACATCAAGTAGTTTATTTGTCTAGATTTCCACTGCCTAGAAAGGTTGACATGGGTATTGACGCTAAACTAGAAAGTCAGTAAAAAGGCAGGGGTTGAGGAAATGGGCCAGAGGGTAAGAACACTGTCCGTATAGGCATTAGGGCCTAAAAGAGACTCACTCACTCTACATTTGACACCCCAGCACCCATGAAAAAAAACTCCCAGTGTGGTCACATACACCTGTAACCCCAGTCAGTCCTGCTGGGAGTGGAGAATCACTGGGAATCACTCATCAGTCACAGTCTGACAGAAAACAGCAGCTATAGGGTCAGGGAGACTCCGTCTCAAGGAAACATACAGGTAAGAGAGAGAGGAGACCTATGTTCTCCTCTGGCCTCCACGTGCATGCACACAGGCTGTGTCCATGTGAACACCATACACACATCACATCACACACATGCCTAAAAGTAAAAGGAAGGAAAGAAAAGGAAATCTCCTTTTAAAAATATTTTTATTGGTTTATTTTCAAGGAGAGAGAGAGATTGAGAGTGGGTGGAACTTCAGACACATGCGCCACTTTGTGCATCTGGCTTCATGTGGATGCTGGGGAATCAAGGGCTTAACCACTGAGCCATCTCTCCAGCCTGGAAATAGTCTTTTTGTTCTAAGGCGATTGGAAACTACATGAGTTCAGAGCTATGGGGACATTTTGAAAGAAGAAAGTGAACATTATGGATTGGGTCTATAGCAGAAGAGGTTCTGATCATTTATGAGCATGTAATTTTCACTGACATGGTTACAAATGCAATTTGATCTTCACATTATTCTCAGAGCAATTGAATAGAAGAGGAAAAGCAATCTTTGAGTCATTTTTGAGTCATCAGGAATATTAATGGACACTTCGTTCCGAGGCCTGCCGAGCCCAAATAGTCTCTAGCCTTGGGGTTTCCTTTGGACTGGGCTCATTCTTCTCTGACCAGAGGTCTACTTCCTATAGCAAGAAATTATGAATCCAGCCTAAAGCAACCCGTGAATATTACCTGCATGGCTGCAACTGAAGTTAAGAACTCCGCAGTCACCCATATTTGTTCTGTTCAAAAATTGAGCCTTGGGGCTTGGAAATTTTTCCTACTCATAGAGCTGACTGCTTGAATTTATTGATTTGTGGGGAAAGGAAGCAATAAGCCAATAGGTAATTACATGTGTCTCTCTTTATCCTTGAATTCAGATGTCAGAATGTACCCGTTCAGGTTGTCAGAGCTACTTGGGAGGAGACAGGGATCAGTGCCTGTGGTATTCCACACCATTCACTGCACCTCAGAGTATCTGTACCAAGCTGCTGGATATGGAAACCGAAGCTTAGAACAGACAGGCCATTTTTCTGGGCCCTCGGGCTGTCAAATTACTCCAAAGTCTGTGTTTATTCCTCAGTGCTCTGCTGCTATCTAAGAGGGGAGAGACTAAGCAGAAATGAAAGTAAGAATGAATGAAGTTCATCCTGCCAGCCAGGCCACAAGGACTAATTAGAGTGTCATGGCAGGTGGTATTCCCTCACCCTAGCAGGGTGTTGATTGTCGCTGCTGTCTCATCTAGAGTGGGCAGGCTAAGCTCAGGCCCCAAAGTTAAGACACAAGATGAACACAGGCTTGGGATGGACAAGAAGGAATAATAGCAGTGGCCTACAGTTTCTGAGCACTTAGAAGTTCTAAGCATGGCATCTGCACCATCTCCTTTAGTCCTTCAACAACCACATAGCATTGGCATAATGATCATCCTCTCAGCGAGGACACAGGCCAAGTTCACTTACCTGAAAGTAGCATAAGCGTCCAGACCTTTGTCTCTCCTAAAACAGCTTCTTGGGATGCAGAGACAGACAGACTTTGAGTGCCTACTGCTACTGCCCACAATAATGACTTTGAGCTTGCTACTTTGCATCAACTTGTCTGGAAAAGAAATTGATGTTGGACTAGGGAAATAGCTCATCAGTTAAGAGCACTTGCAGGGACTGGAGAAATGTCCTGGAGAGCAGAAGGACATGAGTTCAATTCCCCAGCACCTGTGTAAAGCTAGATGCACAAGGTGGAGCTAGCTCTAAGCTAGATGCATAAGGTGATGCATCCATTACCCCAGCCTACTGGGGGGTCAGAGGCTGAAGAATTTCTGGGATCTCTGACTGACAGTAGGTCCAGATTGAGGGAACGACCCACTTCTTGAGAAATAAGCAGAAAGGGAGGGGGAGGGAGGGAGGGAGGGAGAGAAGAGAGCATCCTAGTGTTCCACTAGGAGAGCAAAGGTTTCATTTCTGGCTCTAAGCCAGGTTGGTTTGCCACCTCCTAAGGAGGTGAGCATGGCAGCAGAAGGGTCTGAAGTATGTGGAACCTCCCACCTCACCCACCTACAACACTTGGCAGGTTCCAAGCCTCACACATGACCCACCCTGGGAAATACCCAGATTCACGGGAGGGATGGGATATGAAGTTCCTCTCCAACCTGATCCGTACCTCAAGGCTGGAGTTTCACATGAAGACAAGCGTGTGCAGGGCCCCATCACCCCTGCGATTGCTCCCACATCTTGTACCTTCCGGGAAATGCAGAAACCACATGAACTATCATTATCCCCAATGCTTAGGAATCATGGCGAGTCAGCTGCTCTAGTTGCTAAAAGGCTTTGAGGTGTATAATGTCCTCATCCTAGTTTGGCGT
Organism: Zapus hudsonius; assembly: GCA_004024765.1. NCBI lineage: Eukaryota > Metazoa > Chordata > Mammalia > Rodentia > Dipodidae > Zapus > Zapus hudsonius. The sequence goes on along the minus strand of PVHP010001818.1, from coordinate 35,467 downwards.
ATGAGCAGCTGTGCCCACGTGCCAGCCGTACACCTAGACATGAGGAACACGATGGACTCAGGTGTGAGCACTGCCTGTAAGGAACTCATTGTCTAGTGTGTAAAACAGACATGCCAAGGTAATTAAAGTGTAGTGTGATAAGGACTATGGTTGAGGAAGTACAGGGCTCCATGGGCATAAGGAAGGGCTTGAGACTCGGAAAATGAGCAAACGCCAGCTGAAGAACAGGCTTCAGAAGAGAGAAATGAAGTGTGCAAAGGCTCAGGCTAGAGAATCCAGAGAAAGGAGCAAGAACAATGGAGCTGAAGGAGTTGGCAACAGCTTTGAAGCATGTTAGGAAATGAGGCTTCATCACAGTCAGGAAGGGGCAAGAGGAGACTGCTGAGTTCTGAGCAGAAAACAGTGTGGTAATTTAGGTACTGGGCATTACAAAAAACTTTTATCCACAATCTCTGTACATAGAGACAATTTAACAGTATTGTAATCCCCCTCCCGCCACCCATTTTCCCTCCTCCACTGAATTCCTTCTTTCCAACTATTCTCGTGTCATTAATTGTTCCTCCTATTACAAAGGTCTTGTGGTCAGCTACTGTGAGGTCATGAATATCAGGGGCGCTTTGTGTCTGGAAGACAGTATTACAAAGCCCTCCTCCCTTTCCTTTGGCTCTTACATTCTTTCTGCTCCTCTCTTAATGGGTCCTGAGCTTTGGAGGGTGTGACAGAGTGGTCTCCCTTACTGCAGAACACTCCACTGTCCCTTCTCATCACATTGGAGAGTTTTGAGTCTCTCCAGTGGTCAATGCCATCTGAAGAGATAATTTTCTCTAACCAAAAGTGAGAGCAGTATTAATAAATGGGAATTAACATAAGTATTTGGAGGGCAGTCTGATGGGCATAATATATGCATTTAGCCAGACAATAGTAGCAGTTTCCCCATTAGGGCTTACGGCCTCTCAAGCCGTGGGCTTTTGGTTAGGTTTTCAGTACCAGGAATGAGTTCTCTCCCATGGTGGAGGTCTCAAATCCAGTCAGAGAACAGTTGGTTTTCCCCACAATAGACGTGCCACCGTTGCACCAATTGGTAGATTTGGCATGGCCAGCCAGTTGTTCAACTTGTGTGCTCCACTGGTAATTAAGACTGTTGATAACTTTTCTCCTCTGACGGCTGCATAGCTCTTTCCAGCATCCTGACAGCTAGTCAACAGGGAGGAGGGTACTTCTGCCCAAACTCTTCCTTTGTTTAAACATATATGTTATTAGCTAGCAAAGAATTGGGTTTCCATATGGCTTATTCATAACATTTTAATGTGGATTACCCCTCTTCCCACCGCTTTCCTCTCCTCCATCGCCTCTCCCCTGGCCCCAGGAGGAACTGGGCATATTAACATGATCTTCCCACGTTCTGATAAAGAAAGTCGACCTGACACCACTGGACATTCTTTCCAGGAAGTCTTTTGAGTTTCTTCAGTCTTCCAAGCTTTTGGTCATGTGTGGTAGTTATTGCAATGCCCCAAGTGGGTTTAGCATTGTAAACAGGATAAAAAAAATTGCTACATATGGCTGCTATCACATATAGGAAGAAAATGGCAACACTTTCATTAGACCATAAAAATAAGGGCAGCTTCCCTCGTCTTTCCCCGCTTACCTGCTGAATCAGTTGTTTTGTTGATGTTGTTATTTGTCCATTTGTTTATTTTTCATTAGGACAAAATTGTCTTCTAAATATTTCAGCAAGGGATCATGGAAATGGTTCAGCATTTTCTCCTGAAGATATATGTGTAAATTCTAGAAACTGTAAAGTAATGAAAAGGGAAAAATAAGAAAAAACGCATTCATTTTCTTATGTAATAAAACAAAATACCACAAACATAGAGGCATAAAATGACACATCACACCATTTCTGCGGCCAGGATTCAGGTGCAATCTAGCTAATCATATCCTCTGCAGTTGATTATATTATATCCTTTGCAGTCTGACAAAGTATTGTCTCATGGGAAGGGTTCATGGCCAAGATCACCTCCAGCATGAAATTTATTTCTTCGTGGCTATGACGTCAAGGAACCAAGTATCTTTTCACTGTTGACTGCAGGCCACCTTTAGCATTCAGAGACTGTCCTCAGCTCGTTACCACCCGAGTCTTCTGACATGGCTACATACTTCTTCAAACTCAGCAACATACTCCTAGCAAGACGGCATCCTACGTCATGTGAACTAACCACAATAATAATATGTCATCATCTTTGCTATGCCCTGCTGGTTAGAAGCAAGTCACAATTCCAGGATACACTTGGGGAAGGGATTGCACAAAGGTTGATTCATGGTGCAGACCATGGAGCTACCTTAAATTCCATCTGTCAGAGATGAATGAGGCGGTGAGGGAAAAGAAAGGAGCAAGGATAGGGAAAGAGAGGATGAAAGTGCATTTATCTGCATCATGTGTATTCAGGATGTGCTGCTATCTGTGAGGTGCATTTCGCATCATCGTCACATGCATTACCACATTTAATCTTCTTTCAAACTGCATATTGTAGATGTTACCATTCTGACCACTTTACAGAATATAAAGCTAGCATTCAGAGAAGCAAAGCAAGTTTACCAAGGTCACATAGTAGAAAAACCAAAATCAGGATTCTTGCTTGTTCCTATTAAACTATAGACCAAGTATTCCCTTCATTTTAGACTTGAAAAAGAATGTGGTGGATAAGAGAAAAAGAGGGTAAAAGAGAGAATGGAGAAAGAAAGAAGAGAGAACAGAGCTTCCAAACCATACGTGTTTGTTTCTTTTTAAAAAGCGGACTAAAGATGTGGCTCGGTTGTCAAAGTGCCTGCCTAGCATCACGAAGGCCCTGGGTTCAATCCTCAGAACTGCACGTACCAAGAGTGGTGGTGCAAGCCTGTAATCCCAGCACTTGGGAGGTAGAGGCAGGAGGACTATAAATTCAAGGTCATCTTGGCTACATAGTGAGTTTGAGGCTAGCCTGGCAGCATGAGATCTAGTCACGAGGAGAGGAAGAGAGGGGAGGGGAAGGGAGGGGAGAGGAGAGGAGAAGAGAAGTAAGCAACCCATCAGTCTACAATATATTAACAGGTTTCAGCAGAACCACTCAAGTACAGAAAGCATGAACTTGTCTGAAAGGTGGTAACAGCCCAGCTGCATGCTTCTGAGCCTTCCTTGCTCCCTGAGCTTTTCAGCATCTAGATCCAAACCCTGCAGCCAAGCAGTGCTTGGAAGCGCAGAGCACCCAACTCCAACAGGCAGCGTCTCACTGGCATGACCTGCCAAGCTTTTGCAGGAACATATCTGGGCTCAGGCAGCCAGGCCAGAGCCTGGGTTTCTTTTTCGCAGCTCATTTGCCATGTCCCTTTCTATTCCTGGACACTCTGTCCTTCCAAACTGACACTGGAGCTGAGTTTCCCAACAGCCACTTGAAGGAGACAGCAGCTGCAACAGCACTGCCCAGCACTTCCCAGCCGCAGGTGGCACAGCTCTCTGAGCTGGCTGAGCCTCGTCTTAAAGGGATAGCTGCAGGCACCCTAGAAGCCTTTTCACTTAGATGCAGGAGGTTGTGCAGGGGAAAGGAAGGCATTTGGAATTCTGCCAAGGCAGGCAGGTCAGCTAATACAGCCCCCACCTCAGACGTCTGTCCAAAATCCCCAGCTGGTTCCACGTGGGCACAGCTAGCCCAGAGGAGTGCTGTCCAAAACCATTCATTCTTTGGCTTCTCAGTCACTGTTAAAAGTCTAACCTACCAGTAAATCTCTGAGAGATTTGCAGGAGCCCTGGGCCCTTGACAAGCAGGCCAAGGAAACAGAAAGAACATCATGTTTTCATCCCTTGGCGGTTTCATTTTCCCCCTGGAGGCTGGAGGCCAGTCCCTGTCCTATGCCCTCATCTGCCTAGTGGAGACAATAAGAGGTCCTACCTTATGGTTGGAGAGAGGCTTGGAAATGAGCATTATTCCATTAGGACCAGGGACAGGTGGCCAATAAGTGTTACTTATACGAGGCACTAACAGAAATGAATGTCAAAAGGCTGACCTGAAAGGCCAGGTATAATCCATATCTGGCCTTCCTGATATAGATATGCCATATATAGTGTTAAAGCTAAAAGTGACTTGCTTAAAGCCACATACTATCACTGGGACTTGAGTGTAAATCACTCTGGCTATAAATTCCTTATTCTTTCCACAATAACACTCTGTCGTTCATTATCACTTGTTGAGTCTAGTAAACACTAATTCTGGGCTCAGAAATGTGGGGATATAATGATTAATAAGATTAAATTCCTACTCTCAAACAACTGGGATTCCATTTATCGGTATAATTCATATTCCAGGACTAGGGATGTAGCTAGTGCTTGGCTGGCAGGCACCAGGCCCTGGGTTCAATCCCTACCACTGCAAGAAAGCTTCTATTCGCAAAAACTCCTAATTCTGGAATCCTATATCCTGACTTCTGGAATCAACACAAGTACGCAAGTCCTTGGGACATGTGAAGCCAACAGTACCTTTCTTAGGTCCCAAATCAGATTATAAAAATGACTGCAAAGTCCGTTGGCCTAGTCGGTTTCCCGCTAAGGCTTTGGCCGTGGTGATGCCTGGTACACTGTCACCGAGAAAAGCTAGACCTCCAGAAGCCTGGGATGGCAGCTTCCTTCTTGAACTTGTCTGGATCCCACGGGCTTTTGCACAGATGCAAGTCCCTGCCTCCACGCACTCTGCAGCATCCACGAGCCACTTAGCAAACAAAACTACCTCGTTCTTCTAAATGCCGCCATCATTTTGGTTAACGCCGTCCGATTAGAAACATTAGTTCAGGGGTCATCTCATTTCCATGCCTGATTTTGTTTTCTGTGATATTTAGGGACAAGAAGTTATTAGAAGCGAAGGATGGTTGAAAAACCAAAACAGCCCTCTAAATTCATGCGTTGAGTTCCGCAGGACTGTGTGAGCAGTCTCGCAATAATCCTTCCTCAAGAGGAGAGAAGTTGTAACTAGTTCCCTTGGGTTATTATAGGGCAGCTTTCTGCCAGGCTTTAAAGATGGACTTGGGAATGCTTCTGTTTTCACTTCTCTCGTGCTGTGTGTAGGGAGAGGCTCCAGCCCCTGGGACACAGCCATAGCCTAGTGGGGACTCATGAGAAAGAGGCACCAAGAGTTGGCTCTTGTCCTCCTGGGCTCAGGTTGCTGGGGACAGCCAGGTCTTACTTCTGTCATCTTCTGCTGATTCCATGAAGGGCAAGCTACCCAGCTCAGAGCTTCAGAAATATGGCCCTTGGATCAGCTGGATCAGCTGGCCAGAAATGCAAATTTTGGGGCCCCACCCCAGGCCCGTTGCAGAAGAACCCCACCAGATGATTCCAGGGTGTATCTCTCTAGGGACAGGCTGATAAGCAGCACCTCAGTAGCTTTGTCCAGCAGGTGAAATTCAACTTAGAGAGAGATTTACTCAAACAAAGCCTATTTATATGCTGTGAACTTTTCTTTTGTGCCTGGCCACTCCCCACTCGTGGAGCCTTAGAAATGTCACCTACCTGCTCGAAGTAACAGGGTGCTGCTGTGGAACAATTCTTTCAGGAAGATGTCATGTTTGTTCATTTCTTTTTTGAAAAATTTATTTGAAGCCTGGAGAGATGGTTTAGTTAGTGGTTGAGGCATTTGCCTGCAAAGCAGAAGGACCAGAGTTCAACTCCCCAGTACCCATGTAAGGCCAGATACACAGGATGGTGCATGTGTCTGGAGTTTGTTTGCAGTGGCTGGAGGCCCTGGTGTGCCCATTTCTCTCTCTCTCTCTCTCTCTCTCTCTCTCTCTCTCTCTCTCTCTCTCTCTCTCTCTCTCTCTCAATCTCTCTATCTCGTAAATAAATATTTTTTTAAAAAATTTGAGAGGAGGCATCAGTACACCAGGACCTCTTGCCACTGTAAATGAACCAATTTGTGCATCTGAATTTACAGGGGTACTGCGGAATGGAACCCAGGCTGACAGGCTTTGCAAGCAAGTGTCTTTTACCACTGAGCCATCTACCCAGCCCAATGCATCAATACAACCAGCTCTTCAAGTGATCAACATGAAGTCAGCTAGCTGGAAAATTTGATGAAAATTTAACAAGCGGCTCTCGTGAGCTCAGGGAACTCTCTGTGACTCTGTCCCACTCCTCTGTCTACCACCCAATTTCCTCATCTGTACAATGGCATTGATCTCACGGGTGTTGTCGTTGAAGGCTGAAGGGAGGAAAAATGATAGCAGAACTTCATTGAGTGCTTCCATCTGCCAGGCACGGAGCGTACATGGTCTCACGGAGGGCTCAGCACCATGAGGGCCTCTGTTATTCCCTTCGCTTTCCGTGTGAGGAATCTGAGCTAAACCAGCTAGTCCCAGGTCACACAGGTAGCAAGCCCCAGGGTCCGGGACGTTCTGGACCACTTCACCAACCCAGGCCACTTTCACTTCTTCACAGTCCTTCACAGAGATTCTAGCATATTCCATTGTGGCAACCAACCCAGAGCTTAACTCTTGACTAAAGTACCTAAACCAGGACTCGATGTGAAATTGGAAGCCTCCGTTCCGGATGGAAGGTGGCTGCCCACACGCTTATCAACGCTGGTATTCCACAGATGATCTTTCTAAATGTAAGAAGAGGAAATAATAATCAGGACCCCCTACCACAATGCTCAGCACAAGGTCATTGTTAGCCCACCCATCCTCGTTCTCTTTCTCCTCCTGTCAGAGTTAAAGGAGGTACCATCAAACCCCACACTCTTCCATCTCTGAACGCTTCCTTGGGGACCTTTGAAAGATAGATTCTGGGCTCAAGAGATTTCTCAGTGGTTAAAGGCACTTAACCTCAAGCTTACAAAGCTTGAGGGCCCAGGTTCAATTCCCCAGTACCCACATAAAGCCAGAGGTACAACATGGCACATTTGTCTTGAGATCTTTTGCAGTGACAGGAGGCCTGAGGCACACCCATCCATTCCCCCCCCCCCCACTCTCTCTCCTCTTTTGTTTAAAACTAAATTCCAGGTCAGCCTGAGCTAGAGTGAGACCCTGCTTCAGAAAACAAAAAACAAAATTAATTAATTAATTAATAAAATTTTATATTAATAATTTTATCAATAACATATTAATATATTAATTTATTAATAATATTTATAATACAAAATTTTATTATAGATATTATTTAATATATTTTATTTCCTTATTTATTTATTTGAGAGAAAGAGGCAGACAGAGAGAGAGAATGGGTACGCCAGGGCCTCTAGCCATTGCAAAGGAACTCCAGACATACACATGTGGCCTTACATGGCTACTGGGGAATGGAACTTCGGTCCTTCTGCTTTGCAAGCAAATGCTTAACCACTAAGCCATCTCTCCAGGCCATAATTTGAAAAAACTATTTTTAACATGACCTCAATCACCTGTTAAAAAAACTCCTTTATGTCATTAAGTATTCCGTCATTGTTTACATTTCTCCAGTTACCTCATAATTTTTTAATAGACGGTCTGCTTGAATTCGGATGCCCCAAGCTCCCAGTGTGCACTTGGCTTCTATGCCTCTTCACTCTCCTCTCGTGAGTCTGGTGGCTTATGCCTGAAGTCCGCAGCAGGCTGAGGAAGGAGAATCAGGGAGTTAAAGGCCAGCCTGGGCTGCGGAGGGAGTTTCAGGTCAGCCCGGGCTTGTCACCCACAGACAAGCCTGGTTTGCTTAATATAATTGTTAGAAAGTTTGGACATTGTCTTTCAGAGTTTTCCACTTCCTGGCTTTTTCCTGTTGTGTTCCTGTAGCAATTCGGCATTTTCTTCAGTCTGTGAATGTCTTGTGCCCTTGTAGTTAGATCTAAATCTATGCACCTAATCACTAGCCACTGGCCACATTTGGCTGTTTATATTTAAATGAATTAGAAATAAATAGAATTTGGCATTCAGTTCCTATTTTTCCCTAGCCAAATGCCCAGGAAAGTGCCACTACATTAGATCTTCTGGAACAACACATTTCCTTTGAGGAGAAAGATTTCTTGGACAGCAGTGTTTCTAGCGGCATCAGTAAAAATGGTCAGATAACTGTTTCCCACATACCGTAGAGAGCTCGTGCTTTCCCAGGCATGCTCGGACAATAGGAAGGAGCCACTAGTCTGTGCATGACTCTGCTCCTGCAGGTCTTTCTGGAAGGTCATTAGGAGGGTAAGGAATGCTTCAGGTATGTGTCGAAGGGGTCAGCACTCCCCAGCCGCAGGTAGCCTGACCCTTTCCTGCCTCCCATGGGAACCGAGGCTCAGTTTCACAGCTCTCTTGAGACATGCTGGGTCCTGGCTCTTCCCAACTCTCATCCTTTCCTGAAGGCAGATTTCTTCCTGGCTGTATTTCGGTCTTGGCATGTGTGTAAGGAGCATACCGAGCAGGCTTCTCAGCTTGCTTCTGGGAGTGGCACGTGGCAAAGCCCAGAGAAGCCGTGTCAGTATCTGCATCCAGCCTCTGGAGAATTCTAGAAGGCCATCATCCCATTGGGAGCCTCCCAACTTCCAAAGAAACATCAACCCATCAACAAGAAATTGGATATTTGAGGGTTGTGGTAGAAAATGCTGAAATTTTGAGTTTAGGTTATCACCATTCATCAATTTATTTGTTCTAAAGATACTGACTGATCCATAAAACTGTTCAGCACTAGACTCGATGGTGAACTAGATAAAAGTTTCTGTCTCCACTATAGTCATAGTTCGGTGGAAGAGGTGCATCAATACGAAGCCACTGCAATGCCGTTTGACAGATACTTGATGGCAGAACTAGAGAAGGTCATAAAAGTAAGTGGGAAAGCTCCCTTACCCTGACATGACACCCATTCATGCGATGTGTAAGCTGAGACCTAAAAGACAGGCAGCAGTTAAGTGGGAGGAAGTGGGTACGGGGTGGAAGAATATTCTGGAAGGAACTTAAGAGTTAACAGAACATGGGTATTGTCAGCACAGAAAGAAGTTCCATCGGGGCTTCAATGGACAGTATGAGAGGAGGAAGCAGGAGACCATGGATAAGCGCAGACTGAATCCCAGCTGTGTGGGCTAAGCTACATCTCCTCGTTTCTCGGTTTCTCCCTCTACCAAGTAGGCATAATAATTCCATGGGATGTTGTAGTTATAACTCAGTGACAGGAGCAAGGACCATATCTCAGTGGGTAAAGTGATAACCTCTCCATCATGAGGACAGAAATCTGATTCCCAGAAACCATGTTTTTAAAAAAACACCCAAGCATGGCAGCACACACTGTAACCCCAGCTCTGGGGAGGTAAAGGCAGGTGGATCTCTGAGCCTCACTGCTCAGTCAATCTAGCCGAATTGGCTGTTCCTGAACAGTGAAACACCCTACCTCAAAAAGGTGGGCAGCACTCTGACCTCCTGAACCTAACGGAAGCAGGCAGCCATGTCTGTGGGCCTCGGTCCACACAGATCTCCAGGACCCCACAGCAACCAGAACAGGCCACCCAGCCTTCAAGCCCAGATTCACACAGACACCCAGGACCCCAGCACAGTGTGCATCTAGGCAGGCAGAAGCCAGCATCCAGCTGACAAGGGGGAATTCAAGCCAACACAGCAGTGGAGGGAAGGCCCTGGGTCCTGCCCCTCCCACCGGGCCCACGCTGGAGAACTCCAGCCAGTGCAACCTCATCCTCTACGAGCTCCAGAGTCCCAGGGGTGATTCCAAAGACTCAGTCTACAGTTGAGCCTCCAACTCACCTATAATGGAAGCCATAACCATCAAGATAAGGGAAATGTCAGAGAAAGAATCCTACTTCAAAAAATAACTGATGACCACCCAGAAGGTTTAAACAACCAGATGGATGAATTAAGGAAATCCATTCAAGATCTTGACAAGATCGTCTCCAAAGTAAATGAGACTGTAAGCAAAATGGAAGAGAAAGCCCAACACATGGAGGATACACTCAGCAAGAAAACTGAAACACCTAAAAATGAAATTAAGTAAAGACCATAGCACAGGTCATCACAAATGGGCAGGACCATGCAGAAAGCAGAATTTCAGAGATGGAGGACAAAGTCAAGACAATAATTCACATAGATACATCTAAAAACAAAAAACAGAATGGGCTAGAGAGATGGCTCAGAGTTTAAGTGTGCTTCCTACACAAAGCATTAGGGGCTGAAAGTGCCCAAGTTCAAGTCTCTAGATCCCACAGAAAACATCGGGGTGGGGCTATAGGCCTCTGGAACCCCAGGCCCACAGGGGACTGATTCAAAACCAGGCCAGAGGGGAAGAATGATGGAGCAGTTCATCTGAGCAACCCCACAGCATACTAACATCTGGAGCTCTGACCTCTGATCTCTGGCCTCCACATGCAAGTGGCCACATGTGCACGCGCCCGCGCATGTGTGCGCGCGAGCACACACACACACACACACACACACACACACACACACACACACACACAGAACCCAGTGAAAGCAGATACAAAAGTATGTTAAAAGCTGTTTTAAAATCCTAGTTGAAAGTGGTTGGGGTTCTAGGCACTTTCTTGCAAAGCTTGCTGGCCTGGGTTTGACTCCCCAGAACCCACTTGCTGGGGAGGAAGTGGTCCCTTCACCCAGAGCTCCTTTGCAGCAGCAAGAAGCCCTGGAGTCTGGAATGTGTTCTCTCTCTCTCTCTCTCTCTCTCTCTCTCTCTCTCTCTCTCTCTCTCTCTCTGGCTCTCTCTCTCTTTCTCTCTCTCTGCAAATATATAAAAATATTTGTTTAATATTGCTGTCATAGGAGGGCAGTGGTGTAGATGGGAACTACCCTTCTCCTCTGTAGTTGTGCGTGGGGACAGCTTCTGCCCCATGGAAGAGGCAGGAGTGCCTGTCTTCCCAATGCCACATTCAGTGATGTCACACTGCTAGACAACATAGGCCTGTTTATACCAGGAATTTTGGCTGCTGCACAGACTGAGGCTTCTTTTTGAAAGGTGATTTACTGTGTAGTGCTAAGTGTGAAACAGGAGTAGAGGAGGGGCCTGGAAGCAGCTAGCACAAAGAAGATTGGACATAAGTTTTTTAAAGGTGTGCTGTAACTCTTTCTGTCATATGAAACAGGCCCACCCAAAGCCAGCCCTTAGGGACAAGAACAGGAGGGCCACTCCTCCATTCCAACCCTTTTCCTGGCATACCACAGGAGTATCAGTGCCACCAGCTCACGGAGCAGAGCTTGGAGCCTCTCAGATCAGCAGCTGCTGGGAGCTGCTTTCTTTGGCTCAGGCGGCCAGCAATAAATTGGATTCCAATGTTCTGAATAGGCAGAAAAAGATAGCTCCTTGCTCTCACCCGCTCCCTTTGCTGAAGCCGCCAGCTGGCACACGGCCCCTCGGCACGGTTGCCTGCACTGGAGAGTAGATGCTTAGTGCAGGGGGCATGCTGGGAAACGCAATGTCTTCAACAAGCAAGAGCATCCAAGGCACCTATTGAAAAAACCGAGAAACCAGGCGTGGTGGCGCACGCCTTTAATCCCAGCACTCGGGAGGCAGAGGTAGGAGGATCACCATGAGTTCAAGGCCACCCTGAGGCTACAGAGTGAATTCCAGGTCAGCCTGGACTAGAACGAGACCCTACCTCGAAAAACCAAAATAAAAAGAGAGAGAGAGAAACAGATATAACTCAAAGCATGTTTTGGGACTGGAGATGTGGCTCAATGCTTTAAGGTACTTGCTTGCAAAACTTAAAGACCTGAATTCGATTCCCTGGTACATATATAAAGTCTTATGCACAAAGTGGTACATGCATTTGGAGTTCATGTATAGTGGCAAGAGGACCTGGCATGTCCATTCCCACCTCTCTCTCTCTCTCTCTCTCTCTCTCTCTCTGCTTAGAAATAGATAAATTAAAAAAATTTTTTTTGGTTTTTCGAGGTAGGGTCTCACTCTAGTCCAGGCTGACCTGGAATTTACTATGTAGTCTCAGGGTGGCCTTGAACTCACGTTGATCCTCCTACCTCTGCCTCCCCAGTGCTGGGATTAAAGGTGTGCGCCACCACGCCTGGCTAAATTAAAATATTTTTAAGAAGCATGTTTTAAATGCTGGAGACTTTCAAGAGAATGGCTTAAAAATAGTGTTTATCTGTGATTGGCATGTCTGGATAGTTCCCACTTTCAGAGAAATAACTGATTGTGCGTGTTGCAGTTTATGTGAGGAACCGTGTTGGCAAAATATCAGAATTTGAGTTGAGTTTAAGTGATATGTTGATTTAGTATCCTTCATTCATTCACTTGTAAGGCTACAGAAGGCCATAAAGGCAAAATTACCTGAAGAGGAAAGATGGACCCTGAATGCAAACAGCACCATCCAGTTGGCTGGGGTTCTGGGCTGGATGGCAAAATAGCAGCAATCCTAATGTAATGGAGAATGGGAGCTGGGCACCGGTATTTGTTTTGCTTCCCTCTGCTTCCTGATGGAGGTGCCTCCCTCCTCTGCTGGCGTATGCCTTCCGCATCGTGATGGACTAAACGTCTCACTGTGAGCCAAAAGCAGCCCTTCGGCCTGAAGTTGCTTCTGTTGGGTGTTTGGTAACAGCAGCAAGGCCTTGTGGAGGAGGAGCTAACTGCTCTGCAGCATCGCATATTCCTAAGGAAGATGGTTACGGATAACTCCTGAAATTCTTCTCGATCTTACTCATCAGTGATGATTTCCATATTTCAGATTTCCAGAGGGTCTCTGTCAATCTTGACTTGGTCCTGAAAGAAGTGACCAGATGCGGCCCACACCGCATGTGGGTCTTCAGCTCTGATACACGGACTCTCACTGCATCCATGGAGACCAGCTCAGTATGCAGGCAGGCTCTCCTTCCGTTTGGTGTAGAGGAGGGGAATTTTGAATTTTCATACAAAGGAGGCAGATGGTGGATCTGCAGAAGTTCCTGGTGGTGGTGAATCTTGGTTGCAAGAGGCCTGAAATGGGAAGGAAGAATTCTCACTTCTGGGCTTCGTGTTTCCAATAAGACTATGCCACACTTTTTCCTCAGATATCACAAAATTATAGTGCAAATAAGTGTGATCCCTCTCACACAGACACACAGACACACAGACACACACACACACACACAGAGAGAGAGAGAGAGAGAGAGAGAGAGAGAGAGAGAGAGAGAGAGAGAGGCCTCAAGGGCTAAAGACTAAGTAAATCATTTGAAAAAAAATCCAGCTTTTGACAACCGAGGACCAGCCCCACCTCGTGACCTCTCCCCTTCAATGTCACTTTCCCAGGGGTCTGGGATGTTATTGACCAGAGCATTCCTTGAGACACAGCCCGGCCTGCTGGCGGCATCCTGACCTCACTGGCAATCCTAAGAAAGAGCACACACCTGACAAAGTCATCTTCTACCAACACCCAATGCAGCATTTTTGCCAATTTGGTTTCGTCTCATCCATCGCCTTTATTTAGGACTATTTTAAAAGATACTTCCAGAGCCTTAGTCTATTGTCTTAAAAGCTTAAAAGCAAAAAAATCACCTTTATTTTCAGTTCAAGAAACTGAGGGCCAGAGAAATTTGGTGTCACCTGAGGACACAGCGTATATCCAGCCTCATTGTCGGACACACCCTGCTCTTTGCCTGGGTCATGGTGTCCTCAGTCATTCCACGCCCATCTCCAGAGCCCTCCACGTGGAGACAACAGGGAACACATCTCAGGAAACCAAGCCAGGGGACAGTGACCAGAGCACTGGGTTTTCTCAATCTAGTGGAGAGATGGTGGTAAGGATTGTTTAGATCATTTTTCCTCGTTTTGCTTTATGGACTTGGTTCACTTCTCAACACATGGAAGGGGAGCATGGAACCCAGGCCACACCTACTGGAAAACACTCACTCTGGAAACAGTAGCAGTAGAAGATTCTCGCAAGCCTTCGTCCTCCGTGCTCCCCTCCCCCCTTCGCCACTGGTGCCCTGCGATCTCCTGAAGATGGTGACAGAAATGCTTCTGGTCACTGGGGAGTTTAGTGCTGTTCCACTGAACATCCAGAACTTGGCAGCCCATTTCCAAAGCTATTCCAAGCTACCTGAGAACCAGCTCGTGTTGCATTGTGGCTATGGACATGTCTGAAAACAGGGAGATTGCAAATGGAAGCCCCGAAAAGAGTGGCCTGTTCTCGGCCTCCATGACATAAACTCCCGCTTCCTTCGCCTTCTTCCTTTGTCCCTTCCCTGGGGTAGGACCCCAGCCACTAAAGGAGTGGCCGGAGCTCCGTAGAACAGAGCTGGCATATTCAGAGACTTGAATGGACATCTACGTGGTTTGGAGGAAGGACCCGATGTCTCAAAGGAACAGGAAAGGTGAAGAAAGAAACAGATGCCTGTGTCTCTGCGGTGGCTTCAGGCGTGACTAAGAGGAGCTTTAGACAAAAGACGGGGCGAGACACCCAAACCCACACTGAAAGTCACAGAACAGAATGGAGTTTCAGATCCTGATGTGGGGCCTCTTCCTTGAACGAGCTCCCTCCCTGTTCGTCTCTCTGTTAAATTTGTTCCAACTTGCAATTATTTATTTATTGGGATAAATTCAATCTTGGTTTCACTAACTCGACCATAGGTTCCATGAGGGGCATGATGAACACTAAAAAAATATTTACGAATGACAAGAACAATTGTAAGGGCCAAAGGAACAACAGCAGACTCCGTCCTCCTTTCTCCTCCTTTGGGTAAAAATCTCCAAACACTGGTATTTGGGGAGCATTTATTATTTCCCACATATTCTACTGTGTACTCTACATAATGTGTCTTGTCATTCCTCTCAATGAAGAAGTGTGTCCAAGGCCCCAGGACACCTTCAGCTTCAATGAATCACTAGAACTTAGTTAGGAAAGCTGGTAGCACAGATACGTCTGTTCCAGTTAAAGTAAGCAGTGGAGAACGCATACAAGGCCGAGGCCAAGAGAGACACGGTACACAGCTCCCATGTGTCCTTCCCTGTGGAATCAGGCACACAGCCCCATCCCCTCCCCCCGCCACGTGCAGGACCACGTGCATAAAGGATTTCCATCCAGCGAATCTCACCTGAGACTTGGTGGCCAGTCACTAAGCAGGACTGACACTTGTCTCCAACCCCTGCAGAGACAAAGCTTCTGCTGTGTGTTCCACTTCCCACCATTACTTTGTTAGCTTAGACGGTCTAAGGTGACGAAAGTCCCCCTGGGCCAGACACCAGTCTAAGAGCTTAGAGGTTACCTCCAGAACAAGAGGCAGCCTTTGGTTGGAATGTGCAGGGTTCCGATAACCCAGCTTGCTGAAGTGTGATGGACGTGGGGAAGCAGAAGAATTGAACCCAACTTGTGAATGATACACTAAGGACCAAGGAAGCTTTGATTTGGATAAAGTTACAAAAGACAGAATGCAAACCAATATTACATTTGACTCTTTTGTTAATCTTTTATTTATATTTGACTCTCTTACCATGTGAGCCATCTACACCCCTGCTGGGCATGTACCCAAAAGACTGTAAGTCCTTCCACAGAGCTGTTTGTACATCTGTGTTTATTGTTGCTCTATCCAAATAGAGGAAATGAAAGCAGCCTAGATGCTCACTAACAGTAGAATAAATAAGGAAAACGTAGTACATATCCACAGTAGAATTTCATTTGGCCATAAAAACAATGAAATACTGGTATTTGCAGGAAAATGGATGGAATTGAAATTTTTTCTATTTAGCAAAGAAGCCAACACTCACAAAGACAGATACTTTGTACCTTTCCTCGTTTGCAGGTTCGAGATTTTAATGTAGATGTACATATACATAGATCATAAATAGGTGTTAGAGATCATGAAGCTAGAAAGGGAGATGAGAGAGGGGAAGGGAAGTCTCCACAGGCCCGAAGAGAGGAGAAGACAGGTGATAGGAAGCAGCACGGAGCTCCTGGGGAGGAGGGAGCTTCCTCTGATTTGCTTGGCTCATCTATGACGTCCTCAGCCATGTCATTCATTGCCCGGCCAGAGGGCCCTCCCCAAAGGTCAAGCAGACACCAGCACCCTGCTCTTGAACGTCAGTCGTTTTCTTCAGAAACAGTCTGTGGCCTTCGGCTATAGAAACAGGAAAAGATCAAGCCATTAGAGCTGTCACAACATCTCTAATTCGGGTGTCATTTGTAGCTTGTTCCCGGGAGGCGTGTCTATGGGCTGAGAAATAGCACCGCTCTTAGGAACAGTCCAAGACCTGGGATCTGCTGGCCGCGTGACCATGTCGGTTTCTGCTTTTGGATCAGTGAAATAAGGCAATGCCACAACCTCACAGGTCTCACGTCATCTGAGCGCGATGCTAAATGAAAAGCTCGGTAGTGCTGAAAGAAAAATTTCAGTGGCCTGACAGACCCTCCTCTCGTCACCGTCCTGTCCCTCCCACGCCCGCCTCTGTCCCCTCCGCCCTTGCTGCACATGGAAGCCGATGTCTCCTATAAATATGGCTGGAAACCTCGGAATACCAGGGAAAAGACTCCCAGAAGAAAAAGAAAGAAGATGAAGAGGGGCTTTGTGTGTTGGTTATAGAGTTTAAAATTCCTTCCACAGTGCTCGCCTGTGTTGAGGGGAAATGGAGGAAAGATGGCGAAGAGATGAAGACAGACAACTCGTGCCATCTCAGAGTTTCAGGGCCTCTTCAAAGGAACGTGAGCGCCTTACGCAGTTAGTTCTCCTTAAAACATGTAACATGAGTTAGAAGAAATTGTAGCTCAAGCCAGGAACATCAAACTTGGAGGGTGGAAAGCTTAATAAAAATTAAAATGCAGTTACTAAAATCCCATTCCAAGAGATGCTGATCCAATAGGTTAGAGACAGAGTCTGGGATCTGTATTTTCAACCTCTTCAGGATTCTGGTACAGCTGAACCATCAAATGCATTTTGAGAATAATTAAGACCAAGGGCTTCCATAGTCCTGTGTTCAAATCCTAAATCCACTGCTATCTAGCTTGGTGAGCTTGGGGCAACTTTTCACTTTTCTGATCCCTAGTTTTCTAATCTTTGAAATAAGAATCAGTATATACCTTAAAGGTTGTTGTGGGACTGGAGAGATGGCTTATCGGTTAAGGCATTTGCCTGCAAAGCAAAAGGACCAGAGTTCGATTCCCCAGTGCCCACGTAAAGCCACATGCACAAGGTGGTGCCTGTGTCTGGAGTTCATTAACGGTGTCTGGAGGCCCTGACCTTCCCATTCTCTCTCTCTCTTTCTCTCTCTCTCTCTCTCTCTCTCTCTCTCTCTCAAAGAAAAAAATATTTTTAAAAGGTTGTTGTGGGGAATAAAATGTTTAATATAGCATGGTAGCTGGCATATATGAAAAGTGATAAATTTATAATAGTAACATTAATTATTACCAAATGCCAATGAATAATTGTTACTGGGGGTGAGGGAATACAAGACTATATATAATCTATGTAAAAAATATTTATATATGTGAATTTTAAAAAGTGAAATAAAGACTGCTGAAAAAAGAAGTTTAATTAGCTTCAAACAAAAGCCCAGAAGTGATGCAGTCCCAGCACCTCCTCAAACAAGGTCATGATGCCGGTTCCACTCAGCTTCACGAATTTTCTAAATTCCTTCCGTGTCTCTCCTCTGCAGCCCAGCTTTATATCGTTTCCTTTTCTCAAAACTTGTCCAGTTGTTTGTTAGCTTTGGAAGCAGGATCTCACTCGAGTTTAAGCAGACCTTGAACTACTCTGTAGCCCAGGCTGGCCTCAAACTCATGGCGAAGATCCTTCGACCTCACACTCCTGGATGCTGGGATTAAAGGCATAAACCATCACAAAACTAGCCTGGCTAGTTTTATCCAGTTTTAATAGACAATAGAAAAGTTAAAACCCAGGGGAATTTTAATATTCAAAATCTCACCACTTAGAAATAATCACTCAATGTTTTTTAATATCTTTATTATCCATAATTAGATACATTGTATGAGTAAATCTTATGATGGTACCCCCATTCTCCTCCTCTCTGTCCCCAATCCACTGGGTGGGCATACTGGATCAGTCCATAGGGTAGGGGATTACGAATTGCTCTGGAAGTACCCAGTTTCCCCTCACCTTTGTGTGTTGTTACTGAGGGGCGCTATGTCTCTGGATCTTCTCCCCCACCATGGCTCTTACAATCTTTCTGCCCCCTCTTCCCCTCAGTTCCCTGAGTCATGGTGGGTGAGTTTTAAGTCTTCTTTATTGTTGAGATCTTAAGTGTCTCTGGACTTCTGCTTTGGGTTGTGTTGGATATCGTTGGTGTCTGTCTGCATTGATCTTTCCTGGGTTATCTGACTAGCTGTGGAGGTAGGTCTCTTGTTTATCTTGCCACTTCACATAGGTTTCATATGGGGCCTACATGATAGGCCAGGGGTGGTTCATCTCTTTCCAGGATGTCAGCCATCATCCAATATATTGTTGGTGGAATTGGGTTGTCCCTGGATCTCTCACTGCCTTCTGAAAAATGCAAACAGAATCTCCATCAGAGAGTGAGACCAATATGGTTTAAATGAGACAAACATGGAGAATTTGGAAAGATTATAATTGGTGTAACCTCTCTGTAGCTCTCTGGTAGTGGGAATTTCCCCTTAGAGCCCCAGTTCTTGGTCCCCATAAGATTTTGCCATGGATCCAAGTTCCAGTTAAGGGTTCCTTGTCACTGAGAGGATCTCTTAGCCAATCTGAAAGCCATTGATTACTCACCTAGATTTAGTGCCACTATTGCCCAGATGAGCACTTCTTGACTTGCTGGTCTCTTCCATAAGCAGTGTGTTCAGCATTGCCATGACAGTCTGAATTGTATATCAGTGGTCTCTGATTTCTCCAAATACCATTGGCCAATTTCCCCTGGCAGCTCATGTAATGCCTTCCAGCACTACGCATGCTACCATCAGGGAGCTGGTTGCCATTCTGGATCTAGCAGGATCTCTTGGTGTTTTGCGATGACATTCTGTGGTTTCTTCAGCAATAGGATCTTACCTTTGGCCTGGGGTGGGTATTCAAGAGCTTTTGACAAAAGCCTGTCTTATTTTGGGGACCTCATGGGTTTCTTTGATCAACAGCTCAGTGTGAAAAGGAACCAATGACTGGGGCAGGGAATTGCAGGTCTGATCAATTTTTCATGGGTTTAAGCTTCATCCCATTCCATTCATGGCCCCTCTGACCTGGTGATGCCGCCAGCTTCCTCAGGGACTTATTGTATGAAAGTAAGGAATTTATGGTATTGACTCATTATTGGTTTAGCTTATTGTATAAGTCCCCGCACCCTCCCATTCCTCCTCTCCTCAGTTCCTTCCATCCCCTTTTACAGTCTCTCAATTCACCTGTCAGGTTAGGGTTAGAGTTTAAGCTTAACCTGGTTAGCTTAATATGAGGGAGAATATGTGACCTTTATCTCTCTGTTCTTGTGTGAGTTCTGCTCCAAGTCTGTCCACTTTTCTTAAAATTTCATTATGCCATTGTTTTTCTTTCAGCTGAGTAGAATTCCATCATGTAAATGTACCACAACTTTGATATCCATTCATCCAGAGATGGGCATTTGGGTTCATTCCAATTCTTAGTTATTATGAATTAAGCTGCTATAAACATGGGTGGTTAGGTGATTAATTTGAGATCTATTTGTCTTTGTTATGAAGGCATTTAGCGCTATGAATTTTCCCCTTAGGACTGCCTTCATTTTGTCCTGTAGGTTTTGGTATGTTGTGTTTTTGTTATAATTTACTTCTTAGAAATTTTCAGTTTCCTTTTTGATTTCCTGAATGACCCATTTGTTGTTTAACAGTGTATTGTTCAGTCACCGATAATTGGTGTAATTTCTGCAGCTACTCCCATTGTTAATTTCCAACTTTAATGGGTTTAATGCAGGGGGCTATGCCAGTCTTCCTGAATTTATTGAGGCATGTTTTATGTCCTAATATATAGTCTATCTTGGAGAAGGTTCCATGGGCTGCTGAGAAGAATGTATATTCTGTGGTTTGGGGATGGAATGTCTATATATGTCTGTTAGATCTAGTTGATCTATGGTGTTGTTAAGCTCCATTATTTCCTTGCTGACCTTCTCTTTGGATGATCTATCTAGAGATGACAGTAGTGTATTAGAGTCTCCTACTATGATGGAATTAGAGTCTATTTCTGTTTTTTTAGTAAGTTTTGCTTTATGAAATATGGTGCACCTAAATTTGGTACATACATATTTATGATAGTGATATCCTCTTATTGGATTGTTCCTTTGATGAGTAAGAAGTGTCCTTCATTATCCTTTTTAATTAATTTTGGTTTAAAGTCTATTTTGTCAGATATTAATGTAGCCACACCTGCTTGTTTTTTTTATTTCCATTTGCTTGAAAATCATTTTTTATTCTTTCACTCAATGTTTTGGAGTATAAACATCTAATATTTTCCCTAGCATTTAAGTAATATATAATAAAAACCTAATCAATATAACTGTTTTAAGTTCTATTACAATAAACAATGCATTTTATGAGTGATACTCAATGTTACTGATTATATCTATATATAATGACTCCATAACATTAAAGAGTTTAATGACTAAAAAGTTTTTCATCAGATGAATATATTATAATTTGTTAAACCAATTCCACAGGTTTTGCTTACTCATCCACCAGTTTCCCCAGGTGTCCTGTGTTCCCAGGGTTCTCTAACTTCCAGGCACTCCTAACAGTAACCACAGATACAGCAAACCGTGGGGAAGGAATATGTGGTCTTGTCTCTACCCAATCTGCTTGCAATTGATTCCCTTTTCAAATGAGCACCACAGGCAGAAAACCCTTGCAAACTTGAATCTGTGCCCCATGAGGGCATCAAAGCTGACCACAAGAGAGAGCTGCTTCATCCTACTGCTTAGAAAAGAGCATGTGAGCACATGTGCGTGCACACACACATACACGCACACACGTGTGCACACACATACATACATGTATGCACACACATACACACACATGTGCACACACATACCCACTCTGCAACCCCAGGATACAAAAAGGCTCTTGATGAAGCCCAAGTTGTTAAAACTTTCAGTCTGCCAAGCTGACTTCAGGCAAGGCCATTTCTGTGTGGCCATTTTCAATTAGACAAAAAAATTGCATTCAGCTGAATTAATTATTTAGACAGACAACTGATTTGACAAATGACAATTCATGAGCTTTTGTCAAAAACAATGATTGATTTCTGACTAATTGTTTCCTTGTCTCCATCGAGCATCCTAACGACTCAACGCTCATGAGGTCTGCAATTTCTAGAGAAGGCTGAAGACAAATGATGCTATAGGACTCTCGCTTATCCACTCTCTACGTTCAGGTGCTTTTCGTCACCATTTTCTTCCCATCAGCACTAAGTGGGTAGAACTAGTGTCATTAGGTCCCCATTATACATGGTGCTAATAAGGGAAGACATTCACTGAGCACATATTATATTCTAGGCAAGGTGTTAAATGCATTATGGATGTTATTTATTACTCACAAAACCCTAATGAGGCAGGCATTCTATGAACACTGTGTGTTATGAATAAGTATAGCTTAAGTATGATCAAGCAGCCCTAATCACACACATGGAGAGAGGTAGAGCCAGATTTCAAAGTCAGTACAGACTCAGAAACAATCACTGACACACTTGTGAGTCACGCCCAGAAACATGCTGAAGAGCTCTAGACTCTCAGTTCAGAGTCCATGTCCACCGTTTCCCAAGAGAACCACCTTAGGTAAGTTACCACCATCTCAGTCCATTGTCCTTGAAAAGCGGGGGTAACAAGTTTCGACCCCGAAAGGCGCCTAGATTAAACTTGATGGCGCACGTAGGACATGCTTCACAGCTGTATTGCGTCCTCTGCCGCTAAGCTAAATTCACTTTTTACTGGTGTGTACCACTGCAGGTACCTCGAGCCAAGGCCTTGTGCAACTACAGAGGGCAGAAGGCTGATGGCCTGAAGTTCGACAAGGGAGATGTTATCCTCCTGCGGAGACAGCTGGACGAGAATTGGTATCAGGGGGAGATCAACGGAGTCAGTGGGATTTTCCCAGCAAGCTCTGTGGAAGTCATCAAGCAGCTGCCCCAACCGCCCCCTCTCTGCAGGGCCCTCTACAACTTTGACCTTCGAGACAAGGACAAGAGTGACAACCCAGATTGTCTGACCTTCCTCAAGGTGAGATTCGCTGTCCACATAGAGACTATGGCATAGCCCAGAGTTGGTGTTAATTATATGTTCACTTATTTAGAAAGTGTATACTTTTTCTACATGAATGCACACATGTAGGTATATACATGTAGATGTGCATATATAAATAATGTAGGTGTCATGCAAACTACATGGAATAAAATTTCTAGAGAAATCTACTGTTTAGTAGAAGTCTTTAAGACTGTTTTTTTTTTCAAAAGTAAATATTCACACCATCATGTATTCATTCTGTCATCACTTCTGAGCCTGAGCAAGCCACGTTTTCTGCACTCCTTACAAAACAGTGACAGGAACTGACACACAGACAGGAAATTACATACAAGTTCATAACCTGCTATACAGAATTCTAGGCTGACCTCTATCATATATCTGTAAGGATATTCTTGTTGATCAAGTCATTAACACCTAACTCTATTCACATGAAACATTCTATTTTGCTGTAGACAATATTCAAAATGCATAATAATATAATAACTTTATACATAAATAATTTCTTACAAAAAAAATTTTAAGCACATTAATTACGCTAAGTGAGATGTTTTTGCCTCTTTTCCCATGGGATGATTCTTCACTATTTGCAAGTGATGACTAAATCTAGACTACTTTAGCTTTGTGTATTCAGAATTTGCTAGACATTCAAATTCTCTCATAAAAATCACATTTGGATTTACTTTTTATTCTTTGCTACTTCTGATAAGGTTAATATAAGTACATAAAGCAGCATTGCTACTAAACCTCAAGAAAGGTCTTGTGTCATATAAAATCTATGTGTTCTGCTACTACCAGAAATGCAGGTTACTTCAGATTCCCAAATGAAATCATCTCACTACAAACTTCACACTCAGACGACAGTTGAGAAAGGACAGTTCAATGCCACAAACATTTATTGTGAATTTACTTAATGTCAGAAATACACACTGAGCTCTGTGGACACTGTTGGAGGCACTCTCTGCTTCCCTGACTCTCTCCAGGGATTCACAAACCTGGACATGACTGTGGTCCACACTCTTGTTTAATCTTTGAACCTATCCATTTTCCAATCTGACCACTGGGAACAAAGCAATGAGTTGATGTCCCTCCCTTCGTGGGCTGGAAATATATACGGAAAAATAGGCACATCAGGGGAGAAAGTTATGAAAAGGAAACAGAACTGAGGATTTAGTCCCTTCTGGAGGACTGGAGGAGGCTTACGCTTCACTAGAAAGTCTGTGGTCTCTCTAAACCCAGTGTGTCCAGACTCGACTCTCGAACTTCCTTCGGCCAGGTGTGGTGGAAGTGCCCGTCATCCCAGCACTTGGGAGGTAGAAGCAGGAGAATCACAGGATCACAATGAGGCTGAAACCAGCCTAGGCTACATAGCAAGACTAACACAGGCACACACATGCAACACATGCACACACTCGCACACCCACACCCCCAAAGCTATTCTTTCCCTGGTGCTTTCCATTCCAGTAATGGACACGTTTATTCACACATCCATCTATTCATTCACGTATAGATGTATTAATGTATTCAAGATATCACTGTGTCCCTGCTAAGGGGAGCCACTGTGTTAGATGTTGAGCACCACAGAGATGAACAAAACCCGGGCTTTGTACATGTGAAGTGTAGGTCTGAGAGGGTGGACAGGCCCTACAGAGATAATAACCTACATGGACAAAGAAAGTATTATTCATAGTATAACGCAATGTTGAACTTAGATATGAATGAATTTAAAAGTCTCAGAAACTTGGAAGAAAAGGTCAAAGAGCCCAGAAGGTCTTCAGTGGATAATATACAAGTTTTGATTGAGGGACATATGTGGTCATTGGAAAATGTTTCTGATAAGACATTGAGTAATACAACTTATATGTTTGTATGAAAGAGAAGAGTAGGCAAAAATGAATGTAAAATAACCAGAAATATTATAGTCTTTATCTTCTGCTGGAGGTTGGGAAGGGCACAAAGGAGCTTTCTGTGTGCTAAGTTTTATATCTTAAGTTGGATGGGGGTTTGTTGTAATAGTCAAATGCAAGAAATTCCTCAGCTTTTCACTTAAAATTCATTAACTTTATTCTATACATGTATGTTTCTGAAAAAATTAAATGTTTGGATAGATGATAGATAGATAGATAGATAGATAGATAGATAGATAGATAGATAGATAGATAGATGATAGAATGATTGATTTTGTATCTTGCTATAAAGAAATCTGGAATAAAACTGTGTCAACCAAGATGTTAACAGTGGTTATATCTACATTGTAGTAGATAGAATTTTTCCCTTGTTTTGCTTATGTGTATTGCAAATGTTTCTGAAACCTACATTAAAAAAATAATTTTATTTATTTATTGGCAAGCAGAAAGTGATAGAAGAGAGACAAAGAGAATGGGCATGCCAGGCCCTCCAGCCACTGCAAATGATTTCCAGATGCATCTGGCTTTACATGGGTACTGGGGAATCAAACTCTGATTGTTAGACACTATAGGCAAGCACCTTGACCACTTAGCCATCTCTCCAGCTCTTATAATCTTTTGTAATAAGAATGGGGGCCAGAGAGATGACTGAGGGGTTAAGGTGCTTGCCTGCAAAGCCTAACGACCTGGGTTTGATTCCACTGTACCCAAGTAAGGCCAGATGTGCAAGGTGGCACATGCATCTGGAGTTTGTAGTGGCTGGAGGCCCTGGGGTGCCCATTCTCTCTCTGTCTGTCTCTCTTCTCTCTACCTCTGCTTGCAAATAAATAAAATATTTAAAAAGAGAAAGAAAACATGGGAAGCAGGAGCTGGAGAGATGGCTCGGTGGACAAAGCCCTTGCCATGTAAGTGTGAGTACCAGAGCTCAGTTCTTCAACACCCAGGTAAATGCCGGATGGGTGAACATAGCAACCTGCCTATAATCCCAGCTTTTCGGAGGTAAAGAAAGATGGATCCCCGTGCAAGCTGGCTAACTAGACCTGGTTTCAAGAAAGAGACCTTTTTTTCAGGCTGGGGATATAGCTCAGCGGTTAAAGACGCTTGCAAAGTCACCCATCTAAGTCTTCCCCAAAACATGTGCACGCCTCAGCACGAAGCCCTGGTACCCCCTGACACACACATGCACTTGCATGTAAAATAATATAAAATTTAATAAAACAGACAAAATGAAAAAATACCATTAAGATGCCTGGCAGGAACAAATTATTAAAATTGTGAGTTGTTTTCTTGTGACTTTTGAGGCAGGGGCTTAGTATAGCCCAAGCCACCCTGGAATTCACTCTGTAGCTCAAACTCATGTCTATTCTCCTCCATTACCCACTGGGGCGCTGGATTACCTGTGAGAGTCACCAAACCCAGTTCAGTGGATACATATTGTTTCTTTTTCTTTTCTGCTTTCCTTTTTGAAGGAGGGTCTCTTCTACTCCACTCTGACCTAGAACTCACTCTTATAACCGAGGCTGCCTTCAAACTCACAATTCTCCTATTTCTGCCACTGACCCCACCAAAGCTGAGATTAAAAGGGTGTGCCATTTAGCAATACATGGCTTTGTTTTGTTTTTCACAGATACATCATTCCAAAAATGAAAGTTTCTGGGATATGCAGGTTGAATTAGGAAAATAAACAATCATTTTCTTAAAAGCAGAGAGAGATCCTGCTTCAATAAATATAAAGTGGAGAGTTAATAAGGAACGCATAGAATGCCTACCCTTGGCTCCCCCACACAAGTCCTCCCACTGCCTGTATACACGTGTGCATGCTGTACATACATACACACAGAAGAAATTTTTCAATAAAAACAGCTTTATTTTTGACACACTAAAACTGAATAAATATAAAATCCATTCTTGGATTCCAAGCGAAAAGTGTGTCTCCCTGTCTCCCTATGGCTTCCATCTTAATTTCTCCATCAGATTAGTTGAAATGAAAAGCTTAGATTCAGATAGTCATTGAAAATTACAAACATTTCCTAGTTTTCCTACTGGATTCCACGGATCCTCCAAATTACTCCTACTTCTTTTGAAGTCTTGGTGACCCGAGGCTTTTCAGGCACCCGTGTTAGAGCTCCACCTACCTCACATCTTTCTCCAGGCTGATCTCCAGGGACAGTTTTGTCACCTGAAAGCTGAGAATGGAGCTGACATAAGACCTTCTCTTTCAGGATGACATCATCACTGTGATCAGCCGAGTGGATGAGAACTGGGCAGAAGGAAAGTTAGGAGACAAAGTGGGCATCTTCCCCGTCTTGTTTGTAGAGGTATGTGAGTCAAGTCCACATCTGATTCGAGCTTACCCAGAAAGGTCCATTGCCTAGTGATGCCTGAGAGCAACTGTTATTTGACATGAGGCGTAATTAGAACTAACTGAAGCGACTAAGAAAGATTCCACACAAAAGCAGCCAATTCTGGCACAAGGTAGAGTCTTTTCTATTGCACTGAGGCTGGGGAGATGGATCAGTGATTATAGATGTTTGCTTGCAAAGCCTGTAGGTCTGAGTTCAAATCCCTAGCACCCACATGAAGCCAGACTTATAAATTGGCACATGAAGCTAGAATTCATTTGCAGTGGCAGGAAGCCTTGGTGTGCCTATTCATATTCTCTCTCTCTCTCTCTCTCTCTCTCTCTCTCTCTCTCTCTCTCATAAAATATTTTTTAAACCTTAAAATGTATACCCATCATGGCTCAGGGAACTTTGCAGAAGAGGGGGGACAGAAAGACTGTAAGAGCCATAGTGGGGAATATCCAGAGGCACTGCCCTCCCCCATGACTGAGTGCTGCTCACACAAGCCGTAGCCTACCATGCCATGGCGGAGGCTCTCAGTGGACCCGGGGGGAGGAGGAAATGGTGGTACCAACACGTGACTTATTCATACAAAGTTTCTATGTAGTTTTTCAAAAAAAACCTTAAAATGTTAACAGCTCCACATCTGAGAATTCTTGTAAGGAAGTATTGAAACCATCAGGCAAGTGTGCGAAGGTGTTCACCATAGCATTGTTTATATAATGGTGAACACCAGACATAATCTAAATATGCAATAATAAGGATTTCATTTTTTAATGATGGTGATGAACACTATATGTCCATCAAATGTTAGAGAATATTTGCTACCCTGGAGTACTTGGCATTACAAGATAGAGTATGATTTATTGTTGAGTTTTTAAAAAACAAATTGAATGACTGTAGATTTTCAAAATGAAAAGGTCCTAGTGGCCTGCTTCACCACAGTGAATTCCTCTCTTATTACTGAAGAGTCCACTGAAAACATAGAAGATGGCAAATGCCTATGAGTTTTCTCTCACAATAAAAAGTGTTGAACGCAGTTGAAACCAGCTTTATAACTGTACATCTGTGCCTAAGAGTGGGTAAGGGGTTGGGCATGGTATGCACCGTAATGCTAAGAGCAGTGATCACTGATGGTAAAATTCCCAGTGACTTTCACATCTCCTGCCAAAATGCATTTTCGAAATCTTCTGCAATGAGTACAGGGGTATTACTTCTGTGGTTTTGTGAAAGCTGCTAGGCTATCTACCTATTTCTGGTGTAATTAACTAACCTCCAGTCTCTGACCATGCTTCCGATGAGCCTCGCCCTAGCTCAGGGCAAGTCATCACAAATGTAAAAGAGAGTTTTCATTGTTTGACTGCATTTGCTGGGTGCTTACAATGCAGAAAGCACTAAAACAAGTTTCAGGAGAGCTAGAAAGAAGTCAAAGGCGTGATCTCCACCCTCCGTAATTAGGGAGAAGCAGCCAATTCCTCCATTCATAAAGCCAAAGTCGGTTCTATAGTGAATGATGTAGCCATAGCATCATCCAGCTTTCAGAGTTCTGCGTTTCACTGAAGGAGTGAACAGTGGAGGGAAGGGTGGAGGAAGAGTGCAAACAGGCATTTCTTTCTGCGGTCTCTGCTAGAGCAATTCTCAGTTTTCATGCTTTTCTCTTCCAAGATGCCTTCTAGGTACACCCACCCGATATCTTGCATGTCTCTGAAAAGATGGATGTCAAAGAGATAATGGGAGAAGGGGATGCTGAGGAGACGGCTCTGCAGTTGTGCTTGCTTGCAAAGCCTACCAGCCCGAGTTCAGTTCCCCAGCACTTAGTAAACCCCGATGCAAAAAGTCCCTGAGTCTGGTATTTGATTGCAGTGACAAGAGACCCTTGTACACAAAGACACACACACTTATGTGTGCAAATAAATAGACCCATGGTTTTTGAAAAAGAAAAGAGAGTGGAAAGAATAGAAGAGCCAAAGAACGGGGAGGAGTGCTTCTGAGCACAGCCTTCCAGATGCAAAGTGGCCCAGGGCAGCATGTTCTCATGAATGACAGAGGGCAAAATAGACTAGGGACTAGTTGGAAAGGTGTCAGTGGAAGGGGTGGGGGAGGGGAAGCAAAAGAAAGTAATGGGAGGGGTTATGATCAAAGGCACCAGAACAGTCACCAGAGTATTTGGGCTTGACTCGAAAGTCAGTGGAAGCCACTGAAAAGTTCTTAGTTGATGAAAGGGGAAATGGGAGCTATGGCGCCTTGCTGGCAGTTTCACATTTGTGAGATGGAAACCATTGAACTCTCTTTCATCAAACTGACTACACTGAACTCTGAATTATACACTGAAAATGCATAAGCTTACTACATTTTGTTTGTGTGCTTTTCATTAATAATAATCACAATATTAGCACAACAAAAAATGTGGAAATCTTGCAGAGCATTGTCATGAGGGGTATTGTTTTAGTGTAACTTCATGTGTCTAAAAAGGTTCTATTTATTTATTTATTTGCAAACAGAGCGAGAGACAAAGAGAAGGGGTGCACCAGGGCCTCCAGCAGTTGCAAATGAACTGCAGATGCACGTGCCTCTTTGTGCATCTGGCTTTACATGGGTACTGGGGAACCGAACCCAAGCCATCAGGCTTTGCAGGCCAGTGCCTTAACCACTGAGCCATCTCTCCAGCCCTAAAAAAGGTTCATAGTTGAGGCAGTGACCTGATAGGTGGGTTGTTCTTTGTTGTTGGTTGGCAGACTGGCTGGTGTAGTTTGGTTTGGTCTGTTTTCAGACAGTGTGTCATTGTGTATTCGAGGCTGGCCTGAAGCAGCCCACAGGCTGGCCTCAAACTCATGGTCATCCTCCACCTCACAAGGGCCTCATTATAGGTGTGTGACACCAGATGGAGCTGAGACTTCGGTTTCTTCTTTTGAACTCGTTATTGACAACTTTCACAAATATAGACAACATGCCATGATCGTAATCCTGTCTCCCCATCTGCCCACCCTCCCTGCCCCCTCCCAGCACCCCTCACTGAATCCCTTCTTCTTTCCCACTACCCTCTCTTCTTGTTTTCTGTTTTGTTTTGTTTTCGGAGGTAGGGCTCGCTCTAGCCCAGGCTGACCTGGAATTCACTATGTAGTCCCAGGCTGGCCTTGAACTCACGGGAATCTTCCTACCTGTCCCTCACGAGTCCCTCACGGGACTAAAGGAGTGCGCCACCACACCTGCCATCATCTTGTCCTTCTGTTATACCAGTTTTCTGTAGGTAGTGGCCGCCACTGTGAGGTCATGAATATCAAGGCCACTGTGTATATGAATGACAAGATCGTAAGCAGTCCTCCCCTTCCTTTGGCTCTTACATTCTTTCGGCTACCTCTCCCAAAACGGTCCCTGAGCCTTGGAGGGATAGAGATGTCTCACTTAGGAGACTTGGGTTTCATAAGGTTGTTCTGGCTGCAGCAGGAAGAATTTGAAAGGGAAGAAGAAAAACATACAGAAAGGGGCTGGAGAGATGACTCGGTATTTAAAGCACTTGCCTGCTAAGCCTAAAGACCAGGGTTTGATTCCCTGGTTCTCATGTAGATCCAGATGCACAAAGTGGCACATGCATCTGGAGTTCATTTGCAGCAGCTAGAGGCCCTGGTGTGTGTTCTCTCTCTCTCTCTCTCTCTCTCTCTCTCTCTCTCTCTCTCTCTCTCTCTCTCTCTCCTTCTAAGTAAATAAACAAAAACTATTTTTTAAAAAGCATACAGAAAGACAGGTGAGGAGGCTGCTGCGTGGCTCAGGAAGCAAGGAGAGAAATTCAAAGTCCTCATGGAGGCAGAATGCTCAGAATCTGAGCCTTGCAAGAGTGGAGGCTGGCAAAGCGGAAATGGCCTAGAGGAGCCCCCTGACTGATGGATGCGCCCAGAGAGTGGTGGAATCCTTTACTGCATCAAGCCACATTTGCTGAGCAAAACAGTAGAGACGACTGGGAGCAAGACCAGGATCCGCTGCAATTTGTACCTTAATTTAGCACAGAGGAGACGTGGAAATTTTGGCATGAACACCCACATTAAGACACTTCTCCCTAGCTTGGAGTTAGGTCACGAATTTTATTATCCAGTTCTTATATGAATCCCCCCCTTTTTTTCTTCAAGATAGGATTTTACTCTAGCCCAGGCTGGCCTCGAACTCACAGCCATCCTCCTACCTCTGCCTCCCCAAGTGCTGGGAATATGTAGCACTCACCACGCCCAGTTTATTACCCATTTCTTAAACCCATTTTCCCCCAAAACCTCTATATTTAATGATTATTCACTTGGATACTCTCCCTACAAATTTACCTCTAAATTAGTGATTACCAGAATCCTCAAAATTACCATGGAGCTAGCCATTGCTTCATTTGTTCTCCTAATTGCTAGGAGGAGGAAAGATAATCAAGGGGTTGCTCTACTCTGGAGCCTGCTTTTCAAAAATTACTTCACATCTAAATTGAGCTTTTTAAAACAGTACTTAAATTTTGAGTCCAGTAATTTCATTAAGGCCAGCACTTGCTGAGAACTCTTTAAGTTTTTTATTGCCAGTATGCAAAGCAATTGGAAAGAAGGAAGGTTTTCTTATAAGGATGATATGGATTTTTTTCCTTTGGCATAAACAAGATTTCTCCTGTTAATGTATCATTTGATTTACTGAGTTGCACTTGCATAAAAGGTGGCAAAACACGTGCTGAAATTCTGCCTGTGCTTGTCAGGACTTCTCACCAGGACCTGCCTTGGTCACGTGAACCTTGCTCAGTCCAATGGACCTCAAGGAAATTGTTTCAAATGAGTGATTGTGAATCTAAGAGCCCTGCAGCTTCCCCAAGGAAGCTACTAACCACGGAGGAGGAGGGACAAGAAGTCTCCTGGGGCCCCTTGTCAGTGTTGCTGATAGAAAAGCAGACACTGCTGCTCACCTGGGGGGAGATCGTTAGGTTAAATCAGAAGCAGCTAACTGGCTCATGAGGGCTCTGAAGAACATCACTCATTCCATTTAAAAAGGGTGACTTGTCCTCCTTCTGTGCGCACCATGGAGGGACAGGTGCTCTGGGGAACGTGCAGCCTGCCTGAGCAAGTTCAAGGACTAATTGGCTTCCGTCCTTCTGTTCTGGCACTTCTGAATAACAACTGTAATGAGCTTTTCATTTATTTATTTATTTGTTCATAGAGTCAGATTCCCACACACCCCCAACCCCCTGTTGTCTGTCAAAGCCTGGTATCTGCTGAACTACTTGCTGCTCCTCTGCTTTCCTTTGTGCAGAAGGTCACAGAAATGGAACCGCCCAGAATGTAGCTCTCTGCATAGTGCAGTCATCCATGTTGCTACCCGCAGCTCGGTCTTTTTGCTGCTAAGCAGCACCCCAGTCAGTGCTTGGTGTTAGAGACAGGCATGGGGTTGTTCCCCTCCGTTGAGAACTGAGTAAAGGTGCTGTTTACTCAGGAGGCTATGAGCCAACCTGAGTGGCAGAATGAGGCACAAAAATACTACTATCAACATTTACTAGAGCAGTTTTGAGTGAGTGTGAGTTTTCCTTTCTTTTGAGTAGCTGCCTAGGAGTGGGATTGCTGGGCCAGATGTTAAATGTGGATTTCACTGTAAGAAACTGCCCAACTGTTACATGAGCGTTAAAAGCATAAATCTGACCATGCCCTCCTCTACCCAAATCCTGCCAAGGGCTTCCTGTTGCACTGGAAATAAGATTGGAGCCTCCCAGGCCTGGGTGACCTGGCACCCATCAGCCTCTGTGACCTCCTCCAACTGCCATCTCCTCGCTTGCTCCTCTCTGTCCTCTGTTTCTCTCCTCTGTATTTCCCTCAAATAGGCTGCCTGGCATGGTTGTTACTCGCTTCCACATGAGCAGCTCATTCTTGAC
This sequence comes from Zapus hudsonius, assembly GCA_004024765.1. Taxonomy (NCBI): domain Eukaryota; kingdom Metazoa; phylum Chordata; class Mammalia; order Rodentia; family Dipodidae; genus Zapus; species Zapus hudsonius. The sequence goes on along the minus strand of PVHP010001818.1, from coordinate 3,214 downwards.
ACCGTGCGACTCAACTGAAATGTCACCTTCTCGGAGGCTCCTCCGTGTCCTCCTCTGAAGTGTCCACCTTGCAGTCACTCTCCGGCTCTTACTGTCACTGGGAAGTTTCTTGTTTAGGAGTAACATGTCACTTATGTCACTTCTGGGCCTCAACTGTGTTATCTTTGAAATAGATTTTGTTAAAAGATAACAAAACACCCATCTCCCTACCTAAAAAATTTTATTTAATTTTATAAACATTTAATTAACATACACAAGATTAGGTTTCACTTTGACATTTTAGAACAAAATTTGGTTTTGTTGATTTCCTTCTCCTTCTGCCCCAAACTCCTGATTCCTCCGATATTCTTTCCTACCCCCCCCCCAGCCTCCTTCTGCTGTGCTGAGGCTGTTGGAACAGATCGGAAGCACCATGTGTTACATTTCCAAGAATCTTGTTAGCCAGCTTTTTAAGCACTGGTCTTTTGATGACTTAGGGTTTTCCAATCCTTTGGGGGTAGTTTTGGGATTTTTTGCTAACTGGTTTACCAGAATGACTGATAGGAGACACAGAAGCAGGGAGAAACATAAAGAGATGACAGGATGGACAGTGTTGCCTGGGGTGCAGTCAGGGTCCTTAGTGCTCGTCTATTCTGTCTCAAACACTTACACTGCATGAACTTGAAATTGGTAAAAGGTAGAATCTGCTGCTATGCTGGCCAGGGAATGAATGGCTGTTTTAGCCAGTGACAGAGAGAAGATGGCTTCGCTGCTGCTGTAGTTACTTCCAGGTTACTGGGACAAAACACAAATCAAAAGTAGCTGACGGAGCCGGGCGTGGTGGCGCACGCCTTTAATCCCAGCACTCAGGAGGCAGAGGTAGGAGGATCTCCGTGAGTTCGAGGCCACCCTGAGACTACAGAGTGAATTCTAGGTCAGCCTGGACTAGAGTGAGACCCTACCTCGAAAAACCAAAAAAAAAAAAAAAAAAAAAAAAAAAAAGTAGCTGCTGAGAGCAAAAGGCTGATTTCAGCTTACAGTTTTGAGAGAAAGTCTTTATCATGGTAAGGAAAGCATGGCAGAGCAGAGGCCATACATCAGATCTGGCCATAGCAGCTGGCGGAAAGCAGCAAGAGTGAGTGGAGCTCCTCCTAGCAGGGAAAATGGCTATAACCCTAAGCCCACCCCCAGCAACCCTTCTCCAGCAAGGCTCCACCTCCCAAACTGCCACCAGATGGGGACCAATCATTCAGAACACATGAGTCTATGGGAACATCCGATTCAAACCACCACAACTGCTCATCCTACATCAGAGAGATTAACTTCTCATGTGACCTCTTATCTTTTCAGCCAAACCTCACAGCAAGACACCTCCTAGAGAACAGAGGGCATCCATCCTCACGTACAAGACACCTGTCCCTGATGTCTTCATCCTCCAGAGGCAAAACAAACAACACACCCACCCTCCGCAGGAGCTCAGGGTCCCGGAGGAAGGGGCCTGGGCAGTTCTCCATTACAACAGCTTTGAACACCCTCAACCGGATGGTCCATTCTCCCACGGGGCGTCAGACGGTGCAGATCAGCACTCCCGTGCTTATCAGCTCCAGCAACCCTTCTGTGTTCACTCAGCACATGCAGAAGACAGACTTCCCTGCCAGCTCTGCAGGACAGGTACAGAATAAATACCCTGGAATTTGGCCTGTTGGTGGTAGACAAAAGCAACTTGGTGCTGAGTTCTTGTCAAACCCCCATAATGCATGAACACTAACCAATGCAGTGTGTGCTGCGTGTCAGAGTTGGAGACATATGATCTCATTTCATTCTTGAACGGCCATAGCTAAGGATTATTTTTTATTCCTATTTTACACACAAAGAATCCAAGGCTTCAAATGGCTGATTAAGTAATTTGCCCAAATTCTCATATATTTTTCTGTCTTGTGACAAGTGTCATTGAAAATTCTCCTCTAAGATGATCTTCCAGAGAGAGCTTGGGTAGACCTTGAGACTCGCTGTCCCATCCTCTGGTAATGTACAAAGCATCGTGTAGACAGGAAGCAAAAGGAACTGTTCCTGTGTTCTCAGGAGTGACAATGTAATTTGTGAGCCTAGTGCCGAATGAAAATGAAAGCCCTGCTTGAACACAATTAAGGTTTCAAGATGAAGGGGTCTGGAAGAAGGTCAGTGGGTAAAGTACTTGCCTTGCCATCCTGAGGATCTGAGTTCCCTCCCCAGCACCCACATGAAACACCGAGCATGATGGTGCACAGCTATGATCCTAGCACTGGGGAGGAGAGACATGAGGCTAACCATCCCAGCCTAATTGGGGAGTTGTAGTTTCTGTGAGAGACCCCAGCTCAGAAAGAGTGGGTTCCTGTCTTCTAACCTCCATGTGCACGCACATGTTCAAGTGCGCCTGCACGCACGCACACACACACAAGAACATGCACACATGCATGTACACACACATACACACACGTGCAATAAATAAAGAAGACTTTCAGGTTGGCAACAGCAGAACATTAAATGGAATGATGTCCTCAGTGGCTACACCCCTTGAAGGTCCCTTGGTGGCTTTCAGAGTGTGCACCTAATGAGATAATGTTCTACTATTTTCACTGTTAACTCTGGCCACTGAGTTGCCAACTGAAGTGAGATAAGCCAAGGTGTGTGTGGCAATCCAGAAACTGAAGTACTTGTGACAGCATGTGGCTATTTAGGTTGAAGGGCACTTTAAAAGATGAAGGAGTGGAGGCACCAAGTGAAGTAATTAAGAAGAGCTGCATGTCGGGTGTTCAGCTGAAATGCTCTCTGGAACCAAGCAGGTGGCAGCTTGAAAGGACAGACTCCAACTTGCACTGATGTTTTTTAAGAAGCTGTAAATCTTGTTTTTAAACATGAATCTCTGCCTTGGGATTAAATGGTTTAATTGGACTCTAATCCCTTTATAACGAGACAAGGAAGAAGGGGAAAGTCAAGGGCTCCTCAAAGACTTGTGTGCTGGTCTGAAAGGACAACAATCACTCACTACGACACTCTGTAGCTTACACCACTGTCTGGCTTGCTAAGAGGTTGGCTGCTCATGTAAGTCTGCCCATCACCTGCACAACACACACACACACACACACACACACACACACACCACATTCTCTCTATATATGTGCCTCACATTTAAAGAAAGTCTTATACGTGCATTATAAACACTTTTTTACAAGTATTTACATGTTTTGTTCCCAAA
>PVHP010001817.1:59162-99968 GCA_004024765.1 Zapus hudsonius | reverse complement strand
TGTGTGTGTGTGTGTGTGTGTGTGTGTGTGTGTGTGTGTGTGTGTGTATGTATGTATGTGATGTTGTTGATGGGCTTCTCTCTCTGCTTGGACCTGTGAAAGGGGGCCAGCCTCACTGTTACAGAACTTCCCCTGGATCTGTAGCTTCAGTAAATCCTTTCCTCCCATAACTGTGCCTGGTTTGGAGATTCATCACAGTGGTATGTGGCTGAATTTGACAATATCTATTTGTAATTATTGAATGACTAAATGACACAAATATAGTTTGCAATTTAAATTTTGAGCTCAAATTTGAAATTTGTTGTGTTTTTCAATATGAAAAGTATTTAATATTTTCTTTAAAAAAGCCATTATAAAATATATGTGATATATGTTTATGGTGGAGACAAGTGTACAGATAATCTGAATGTAACACATCTTTGTCATTTAAATCATACCTTTCCTTTTATTCACCAATTTTTGCATTAATGCTAAATATTGCCATTTTTCCCAAGGGGCTTTTTTGGGTCTGGGAAAGAATTATGCTATCTGATTGTTCACAAGTCATTTTGGTTAGTATTGGATACTTCTGAAATTCCGATCACAGAATGTGCCCATCAACCCACTACTTGCCATAATATACTTTCCATATTTTTTTGTTTCTCTACAGAAAAATCATCCGAAAATGAACTTTTATTTTGAATGAAACAGATTACTTTGATTATATTTCTATTATCTTAATGAAGATTTTCCTTAGTACCTCCTCTGGAGACTAAATATGGCAACCAGCAGTGATTGCACTGTTAGGGTATCAAAACATGCATTTATATACTTCATGCTACTTAATTCATTAGAAATGACAGCACGCAGGATCCTTATACCTCTTATTTTGAAAGAATTTAAAGCAAATTAAAACATTTTTATGAATGTGTGCATTGTTCTTTAAAATTAGTAATGGTGTGCATTCATATGAAGTGAATTACAAATATTTAAGTCATGCCTTGGTGCATGGAAATGCCTGTTCTCTGTCTTCGGCATGACAAGAGCATTCAATGATGAAATGGAAGTAATTCACCAACTTACATTCTCCAAAGAGTCAGGCCAACATTTATTTGACATATGAAGTGGTAAATATTCTAAAGAAAATAATGTAGGTCTTGATTTAACTAGAATCTAGTGAAGTCACCTTCCACGTTCAGCTGGGATAAAGTATGACCCGTCGATTAAGCAACATGCAGCACAGTGTGCAAAGTTCAATATGTTTCAATAGGAAAGAAAATATTAAGTAGTGAGGGGATAAGTTCAAGTTACAAGTGACAGAATGAATGTTGCTTTGTGTCAGTAAGTAATAAGCCAAATGTGCAAGATGAGGTTTATGGCATAAGGTGAAAGCAGGAAAACACTTGCAGACTGGAGCATCAATATTTTCTTCAACCTTGTGAAGTAATGAAATAAAGAACCTGGAGAAGGATTTATACAAAACTCCTTTAAGCCTTCTGGGTGACAATGGCTGTAGCAACATGTTAAGTAATTCTATAAAGGATACAATTCAGGTGAGAGAGGCCAAAATACTATACTACATATTCTTTCTCTATCATCAAGTGATTTATTTTTACCAAGAAAGAAGTTGTAAATACATATCAATTTCTTAAACAAAAGAACAAAGCCATGAGTAGGTCTTTTTTTTTGTCCACAATGAGTTACATTATATAATGGGCAAACAATGAGTTGTTATCCCCAGTTCCCCAATGTCCCTCTTCCCCATCCCTAATCAGCTGGGTATCCTCTTCCATGGGCAGTCTGGATCAGTCCTTGGGGCTGGGGACCATGGATAGCCTAGGAGTCAGCACAGGCCCTTGTATGTTGCTACTGAAGGGGGGCATGCCTCTGGATATTCTCTCCCACCAAGGCTCTCACAATCTTTCCACTCCCTCTTCTGCTTAGTTTCCTGAGTCATTGTGGGTGAGTATTAATGCTGTTTTATTGTTGAGAACTTAGGGGTCTCTGTACTTCTGCTGGTGTCTGTCTCACTGACATCCTGTGTTGTCTGGATGGCTGTGGCTGTGGGTCCCTTGTTAATCCCATCATTCTCTGCGGTGTTCCATATATATCCTCCATGGTATGTCTGGGGCACCTTATCTCTTGTCAGGATGTGAGCTATCACCCTGTGATAGGTTCATTGATAGGGTTGGATGAGCCACAGCTCTCTCGATGCATTCTGAAAGATACAAACAGAATCTCCATCAGAGAGTGAGATCAGTATAGGTTAACTGAGATATACATTTCTGAATTAGATAGATTCTATTTTTTGTAGCCTCTCCTTCAATTGCTCACATAGTGCACCTCTCATTGGGGGCCCAAGAGTCCGGCTCCCAGTGCATATCGCCCTAAGTCCCCAGTTCCCGTTAAGGGTTCCCCCTCACTAAGTGGAGTATTTAGCCTAAATTAAAAGCTGTTGATTGCTTCCCCCAGGATTTGGCTCCTCCATTGCACAAGTGCTCTTTACTTGGTTCACTGTTCTCTAACAGTAGGAAGTGTGGTCAGCCTATTCACAGCAGCAGGCTGAGTTTCATGTCAGTGGTCTCTGTTTGCTCCAGCTGTCATTGACCAGTTTCACCTGGAAGCTTATGCAGTGCCTTCCAGCACTGCACTAACTACCATCTGGGGTTTGGATACCATTCTGGACCTCGTAGGGTCTCTGGATGCTGATCGATGGCTCCCTATGGTTTCTTCAGAAACAGGATTTTGCCTCAGGCCTGGGGTGGCATTCAAGAGCTTTGACAGAATCCTGTCTTGTTTTTGGAATCTCATGGGTCATTTTGGTCAACAGCTCAGTGAGGAAAGGAACCGGTGACTGGGACTAGGGGTTGTTAGACTGATCAATTTTTCACAGGCTTAGACTCTCTCCCCTACTACTCATGGCCCCTCTTGCCAGATGACGCCCAGTACTTGCTCAATAGGTTACAGTATGCTTGTGAGGGTTTAATGATTTTGAACCCATTTAGGTTTATCCTCATACTTAAGCCATTCCCCTCCCCCATCCCTTATCCCTCATTCATAACCTCTCACTTCTTTCTACTAGTCTGTGTAGAGTTTACAGTTAGCCTGGTTAGGGACCGCATATGAGGGAAAATATGTGTTTGGCTCTTCTCTGTTCTTTTGAGAGATCACTTAGTAGGATCTGCTCCAAGGCAGACCATTTTCCCCTAAATTTTGATATGTCATTTTTCCTTTCAGCTGAATAGAATTCCATGGTATAAATATACCAAAGTTTTGTTATCCATTGCTCCATGGAAGGGCATTTTGGTTGATTCCAATTCTTGGCTATTAGTTGGAATGACAATCATAAAAAAAAAAGACAACAATAATTGCTGGTGAGGATGTGGGGGGAAAAGGAACCCTCATTCACTGCTGGGGGGATTTCAAGCTTGTTCTACCACTTTGGAAAGCACTGTGGAGACTCCTCAACAGAATGGACATAGAGCTAACAATAGGCCCCGCTATCCCTCTACCAGCCATCTACCTACAAGATGTCACATCTCAGGATAGAGACATTTGTGAAACTATACTTATAAGTAGTTCTTTTTAAATAAAGTATAAAACTGAAGACCTCTATCATTCTGTAGACTATCCATCATTAGAATTCTGAGATATATAGGCTACAATTTGAAATGTAAAAGTAAATTGTATTTTAAGCAGTGCCAAGTCATAAACAACCTAGCAAAATTTTAAAAACTGTACAATTCCACTAAGAGGATTAGCCAAGGGCAAGAGTGCTCACCAAAGAGTTTCCATGTAAGACATTTTCCTCTTCTGTAGGAAAACCCATGGACAGAGACAGAAAGATACGGGAAACCGGGACAGACTAAATCTATTTATCTGTCGATTAACATTGGAGATAACATATTTTTTGTTTTATTTTGAACCTTGTTGTTTACTGCTGAGATGAATGGAGAGAAACTATTCCAGTGGTACTGTAGTTCTTCAGTTTAGCTTCATTTTAAAGTTGCTTATTCTGAACATAATAGATAACAAGCTATCTCTACAAATACTGAGACCCAGTAACCTCTTGCCATCTCATAAGGCACTTTAAAGATATTAGAAACTAAATTATTCCTAATGATTGTACAATGAAAAATAATAAGACCTATATTATTTTTCTATTGTTACAGTTTTCATTAGTCCAGAAAGTTAGCTTTCAACTGTTTTAATAATAATACATAATATTTTAATACCTCACATATTAAAATTAGGGCTTAATATGTGTGAATGTATTTAAACACTTTGTCAAATATAATTTTCTGTTGATATATTAGTAATGAACATATACATGTAACATATTAATCAAAGGTGCATTTGTGTACAAAGTCAGTAATTCTGAGCTTCAAAGTTTCCTTAAGATGGAAAATGGAATTAAAAACATTGCCTCATATACTGAAAATCTTGAATGAACAAACATAAATATAGTAGGTAGAAAAGGCAAAAATAAAACTTGGATTCATGATCTTCAACTTCCAGGCTTGGCTGTGTTCTACTATATCATTTAGGCACAGATTGATAAGACTTGTAACATACAATGAGCTATTGCAACAAAGTGGGTATGTCTGCCCATGAAGGAGGATATCCAGCTGATTGGGGACAGGACAGAGGGAAATCAGGTAACTGGGGATACCAACACATTATTTGCTCATTCAATGTATCTAATTATGGGCAATAAAGAAATAAAAATAAAACAATAATAATAAAAGCTCCAATTAACTGCTGTCATTTTAAACCAGATAATTAAATCACTGAGTTTCTATAAGCACATCTTCAAAACCTGTACTATGACTTCTATCTCATACAGATGTTGAGTGGATCAAAAGTTAAGGTAACTGAAAGGCAGAGCTGAATAAAAATTAATTTCCTTTCTGAAAAAAATAGTTTACTCTTTTCTGGTAAAAGATTGGAAATATAGAATAATAATCTAGCATGTATTCTGACAATTCAAAGCAATACAATAATTCAAGAGTCCAAGCATGGAAAGATAGGATCCTGGAGCAGTAGATACTGGAAAAGATGATTCGAGAAAAGGAAGTGAATAACATAACACAGAGAATTGCTCCATACCAAGTGTGCAGAGCGATTAAGTTTACAGCCAGGTCTTCCTGTAAATGCATTCGTCAATGAAAGCCTGACGTCACGGCTGTCTCATAGCAAACTCCTGATATATATATATATATATATATATATATATATATATATATATATATATATAAACTTCAGATATATATATATATATATATCTGAAACATTTTAACATATTGGACCTTGCTTTACCAGTTTGATCAGGTAAACATATCTTTCAAAAGTGACATAAACTGAATGAATGCATTTTTTGCTGAGGGTGGTGACATTTGTAATGGAGGTCCTTCACAATGACACTGCAGAGACATATGACTGATTCCAATACAGCTCTTGATATCAAGGCTTAGAGATTTTCTGGTGGGAAAATAGTTCTCATCATGAGCAGAAGACAGAATGGTGAAAATCACAGACTTCCTGTGGAATGTGAGTTCCGTAGATGAATCTGAGAGAGAGGGACTCTTGATATGATATGAAAACTATGTTATCTCTTAGACATGTTTAAGTTCTAATGCAACTGAAGGTGTGGAATTATAAACCTACTGCTTTAAGTTGTGTAAAAACTACAGTCCACACAATAAATCTCTGCATTTGATATTTTAGTCACAAAGAAAAAACAGAATGAGAACAAATGGACATTGCCATTTCTGGGCAATTTTTCGTTCTTTTAATATGGTTAAAATGGAATAGTAATATAAATTTACAGTTATTAAAGGGTTGATGAACACATAAAAGAAAAAGAAAGTTTAAAATTCATCAGAGATATAATACATGCTTTATTTTTACTTAGAAAACTTGAATACAAATGATTTAACGACTTGGCATTTTAGTGCAAGAACTGTTTTATTCTTTTTTTAGGGACCTACTAATTTTTTTCTCCTAAATTATTACAAGTGCTACTTTCTTTCAACAAAGTAATCATTTTCTTTTGTTCAAAGTTCTAAGGGCCTTTATTTTCTATTTATGTTTATAAATTCTATGCATTTGAGCAAACTAGAATTTCATATAATACAAAGGAATTTTAAAAAACCAACCTAAAATTAGTCTCTGTGCCAGTAACTTTAAACTTGTTTGAACATTTCCAACGTGAAGTCCTACGTCTTTCAGTTTTATATCTTCTGCCAAGCGTAATAGTCCATTATTTATTTTCATTTCAAGTCTTCCAAGTGTCACCACCAATTGCAAAAAGAAGCCTCTCTGAAGATGAGACCAGCACCAAACTGTGGGCATAGGCATAAACATTAAGAAGGCAATTCAATGGGAAAAACATATACATTTTTCCAAGTAACACTAGTATCTCTCTTTCTAGGGTCTAAAATCTTCTCACCTATAGACTTTTGATGAGATTTCTACTACCAGACATGAATTCCTTTCTCTGGAGTGGGACTCAAATTCAGAGAGTAATTACAATTATGTCACTATTGCACCATTGCATACATGTTGCCTGGCCTGGAAGTTGTCAATTAGCACAGTTCACTTCTGGTTACTACTGCTAAAGCCTTTTCTCCCAATCGGCCTGCATAGAACATTTCAACTCTATGACTGTGAGCCATCATGTAGGAATGGCTTTGTTCCAACTTGATTTCTCAGTGAGCTGCAACTGTAGGATGTGTTTCCTTCGGCAACAATATCTTACCACCCAAGTCTGGATGGGAACCAAGAACAAGAAAGGATATATATATATATATATATATATATATATATATATATATATATATATATATATATATTTGATGCTGGTTATATGGTATATGCCCAGCAGCAGAACAGCATGCCCTGACCACTTGCTAGGAGAACCAGTTTCTACCCAGCTGCAATAAATGCTGACCATTTCTCAGATGCCATCACTGTTTTTCCTTCCAAAGTAGAAAATATAAAATAATTGAAGATTATATTCAAAGCATAGAGGGGAATAATCAAGAAATCCAGCATGTCAAACTCAAAGTTTCTTTCAAAATTGATACAACCTGACCATACTCTCCAATACAAAAGGGTGTGGCAAATTATCTCAAGAAGTTCCTCTTTGCAATAATTCAAGTAGAACCACATTCAGGCCCGACCAGACAATAACAACAAAAAAATTTTAAATGACCAATTAAGAATAAAATAAAAAAAATATTATCCAGGCATGGTAGCACACACCTTTAATGCCAACTCTCAGAAGGCAGAGGTCAGAGGGCTATAATGGCAATGTTGTTGTTTCCACCAATAGGCAAGCACGCCAACATCTGGGTACCCTGGATTAATAGGAATTCTTAGGAATTTAAAGAATTAAATCTACAGAGCAGAGGGCAAGGTTCAGAGAGACTAAGGGGCTTTACCTAAGCCTGGAGGTTCAGGGGTGTCTGTTGGCCAACTAAGAAGAGGAGAGAGAACAATTTGTCTTCCCCTGGGGCAGTTAAACTTCACTTTGGAAGTTCCTGCCTCAAGCCCCCCAATACACACTTCAGGTGAGCTGGGGAGACAGCTGATTGTTCTGGACTCAGGCTGGCTCAGGAAGTTAAGCAGAACCAACCACAGTTCCCAGATTAGATTTGAATTCTAATAAAGGAGACCTCCCATTCTAGGGAGGGGGTCTCGTTGATTTGGAAAAATAGATTAGGCCAGATGTAAGTGGAGATTGCAAAAGATAAGGCCAGGGATATGCCTGCTCTTTATTTTGGGAGAAAAGTTATCATAAACTGCCTCAGGGTCACTGCCAGTTCAAGGCCAGCCTGGAAAAAAGTGAGACCTCACCTTGAAAAAAATAAATGAGCATATATATATATATATATATATATATATATATATGAAAAAACACTAAATAATTAAAAAGGTGACCATATGGATGTCTAAATATATATTGACATAAAATAAGAATATTAATATCTTGTGACATACATACATGTGCTTAATGCTTTGTAGAAGAAAGAATATAATAAATAACATATTCCAACATTTTTATTATCTAGAGAGAAGTATAAGTTCCATTTCAGTTAGAAAAAAAATAAGTTGTGGTAGAGGTTAAAGTAACTATTGAAATAGCAAAGGATACTATGATTACAATAAACAAGTGAAAAATATTAAAAATAATTTACTTGGCAGAATAATCTTTATATGTGTCTATAAATAACATGCTGAAAGCAAGTGATACTCATGCAAAAATAATAAAACAATACATATTTAAGCAAAAGAGGTTTAAACATAGAATCAATGCTCTAGAAACATGGAACTGGTAGAAACTGAACTGACGTACATATTCAACATTAGCACTAACATGCTGAGTATTTTCACTTAGAGTCAGAGTTGTGCACACTCAACCCCACACATCATTGAAGTACTACTTTGAAGTAAAGACTAAAAAGTGAACCTGAGTCAGTAACTGAAGGAAATTGCCTTCATTATACTAAGAGAAAATATTCTCAAGCCAAAGAATATAATTAAACCGGAGACAGCTACACCATCCACTAATGATGATTAAATAACACAAAATGGAAACAAAAATATTCTACACTATGTGTAGAAAATGTAGCCTCAAAATATACTTATAAATCTTGAAGTAGTTAAAGAAAGCCAATGTCAAGTACATGAATCAATTAAAAAAAATTAGCAAGGGTATAGGAAATTTGAATGCCATTAAAAAAAAAAAAAAACCCTAAGCTTACAACATTAAAGCATCCTTAATACTCACCCACCACGACTTAGGGAACTGAGAGGAAGAGGGGGCGGAAAGATTGTGAGAGCCATGGTGGGGGAGAATATCAGAGACTTGGCAACCCTCAGTAACAACACTCTTGGGCCAGGAGGACAGGGCTGAGTATTAGGCTATCCATGGTCCCCTGTCACAAGGACTGATCCAGATGGCCCACGGAGGAGGATATCCAGCTGACTGGGGATGGGGAAGGGGGGCAACAGGGAATTGGGGATAACAACTCATGGTTGGCCCACTAAACAATGTAACTCATTATGGACAATAAAAAAATGGAATCCGGCAACAATGTGAACAGTGCACACATACATAAATATGGTGGCCAACTTCATTCATATAATCATCTATACTTACAGAGATACATACAGACATACATGCTGCCAACTCCATAGAGAATTTAGTAAACTTTCATGATGAACATAAGGTAAGCTCAGAGTCAGTTTTTGAGACCATTTTTCATCTTGCAAATGTCAACTTTTATAAGCTACTAAACTCATTTTTAATATATGTAATGTACCTAATTCTCTAATTGTAGGATTGTAACTAAAATCCCTAAGCCTTATTCAACTGGAATAACTTTATCCATCTATAGAATTAGAATTCTTTTTATCTAAGGGTGAGTGTGTGTGTGTGTGTGTGTGTGTGTGTGTGTGTGTGTGTGTGTGTAAAGATAATAATGCTGTTGTGATTTGAATGTGAAAAGGTCTCCCACAGACTCAGGTATTTCTTATTGAACTTCCTACTTGATTCCCAGCAGGTATAACTTTTGGGAGAAAAATCCCTGCTGGAGGAGGTGTTTCGTGGAATGCAGATATTAAGTCAAGCTTACTAGGTGTTGGAAGCCAGCTTGCAATTATTGTTCTCTCTTTGCTTTGGGTGTATGGTGTGGTGAGCCAGCTTTCTCTGATATATTTAAGCTTCCCCTCAAAACTTTAACTTGAAATCAATCATTTCCTCCCATAAACCCATAAGCTGTTTCTAGTTGAGGATTTGTTCCTGCAATGAGCAGGTAACTGCCAGAGTGATTTGAGTCAATTAAGATGCCGTCTTTCCTAACAACTATGAGTTGAAAGTAATGTTTTTTATCAATTATAAATTTTACTGTATGAACATATTTCATGTTACCATATTCCCATCTGGTTATACTCTTATATTCCTTGTTCCTCTCCCCCTTTCCCTTGATGTTCCTCTTTCATGGGGTTACATAGGAAATACACCATTGGTACTTACAATTATTTGAAAATTTAAAGGTGGGTAATAAATACTGCTCCCAGTTATATCACTATGTCTGGAAAACATTGCTACAGATCTGTGCATTAGAACATTGTTTGGAATGACTGAAAATTAACAGAAACAATGACAGTACTTTGACGTGGCCAATTTTCTGAGAATATTAAAAGCCCTAGGATGAGCACTGGGCATGGTGTCACTGGTACTAGATTCAGACCCTTCTTCAAAAGTATCCCTCCAAAAAAGAAAAAAATCCTAAAGCACAAACTATTAGTAAACAATATGAATGTCATACTTTGCTCTATGCGTGGAGCTTTCTGATTATCATAAGAACAGAAAATTTTCAGGTATTAACCCTAGGGAACGTCAATTTAACCTACTTTTGCCTGAATATACCTCTATCTATTAGAGAAGATACTTTTCATAATCTGTAATTTATTATGCTAGCACTTTTTATGGATACAAATTCTGTTACATACTTTTGCACATGCAGAATTTTGTTTTCTTAATTAATCAGAGAAGAATATTTAACCTTGAATGATGGTTATTTATATCAGTTATAGCCTTATGGAATAAGTAAAAGCAAACGGTAAATATCAATTTCCTACCCTGAGAAATTAATAAAATAAATAGATAATGGCAATCACTTTACAACCAATGTTGTAGAATGTGTATTCTTGACATTATCAATTCGAGTATTCTTCTGTTTAATAATTCTTTTTATTGAAACCACATTAATAAAACACATGTATTGTTTGATTACTAAAGCACTATAGTAAATTAACATTTACAGTAATTTAAAAATATTTTAAAGAATATATATTAATATCATAATAAGATCACTATTAGATTAGAAAACTACAATAATGAAGAAAACTTTAAAAAATGCAATAGAGTCATTTTCTAACATCTGAGGGATAAATAATGGGATTATTCCTAACACCGTAAAGAAATGCATTATATTCATATTTAGTAATCACTAGGTTATAAAATAATTGTAAGGGACAAAGCTGTATAATGATTAACTATATTCTTTCCAAGATTTAGGAGTTGGATTTGAAAACTGAAATCTAAAAGTGTACTAAAAAGTGTATATGAAATCTTCAAGAGCCTGTGGCCTTAGTTACTAGAGTATGATGAATTAAAAAACATGGAATTTTTACTAGCTATGCATGATCTCATAAAAATCATCAAACTATGTCCATATGCATTAACTAAGTTTTCCATAACTGTCCAAATATGAGATTGCTATTTTTTAAACTTTATTCAAAGTATTATATCATCCCAATACAGAAATATGTGCCTATAAGTGTATCTAAAACATTCAAGAAATGCATGTGTTGGTAGGATTCCTCCTGTTATCATGCTGCCTTTTGAAGATTGCTTCATTGAGAGGCACATCTGCTTAGACATCTGCATCCTCTAGCTGATAGTGTGATTTATTGTTCTGTGTTTACAGAATTATTTTATAATGGCAGAGTCATTATTAATACTTCTGTAAGAAGATATTTCAATTATTTATGAAAATACATACATAAATATAAATTTTCCAAACAAGATTCCTTTAACTTCATTTTAAAATTTCATTTGAAATTCTTATCAAAATGCTAATCTTTTGTAGCATACAGCTGTTCAAATGACAAGTGCCTATTGATGTTTTCATATTTTCTTTAAAATAGGAAGGAATGATCCATTTTCAATTAACATCATTACAAAAACTTATAGAAAACAGTAGTGAGCATTGCAATACTTGTCAAAAATTCTTCTTTCATTTTCCTTCAAATGTCTGCTACATTTCTATTTACAAGAAAGAAAAAAACACAAAATGCTGAATTATATTGACCAGGATTTACTCTTTTATTCTTACTTCAGCCAAAGAAAGATGCTAGTTATTTTTAAAATATATGTTTACTAAGTACTAATGAAGTAGGATTTGGGAGACTCAGGGAGGCCCCAGATTAATGAACCCCATGTTTTGGGTTTTTCCAAATATTTAATGAAGAATAATAAAGACAGATTCAAGTAGGACAAATTATAAATTATTGAGTTTATTTGTGGAGAAATGACAAGTTGAGAACTTTGTTTAAGGGGAATTGGAATTTGGGAAGGAAGATCAGACTTTTTATGTGGAAAACATATTTAAGAAAGATGGAAACATTTTAAAAAGATGGAGGGGTTTTTAAAGTGAAATTACAGTACCTTTAAAGAGAAGTTCGAATGGAGCCCATCATTTTCCCCTGCCATCATGGAACTTCCCCTCAAGTCTGTAAGCCAAAATCAACATGTTCCTCCTCAAGTAGCTTTTGGTTGGGTTCTTTGTGGAAGCAACAAGAAGGCTGACTACAACAGTTTTGGTACCAGAGACTGGGATCTGTCATAGCTGCTAGAACCCTGATTCTGTGGCTTTGGCCTTTTGGAACTGATTTGCAGGAGGAATGTGGAAGGATTTGAAACCCCATCCTAAGAAGTGTCTTAAAGTGCTCTAAGTATAGCTTGATGGACCATTCTGGTTTGAGTTGGAAAGACCTGAATGCAATAAGAACTCTGGACTGTGAGGTTTGGTTTAGGGGGGTGGGGGAAAAAAACTGTGTCAGGAATTTCACAAAAGCAGTTTGTGTGAGAGGCTTGCTGCTTCTGCCTGCCTGCGTCCTGAGAATTGTGCAGGGTTGTGTTGTGTAGAAATGGACTGGTGTGAGCAGACGGATATGACACAGAAAGAAAAAACAAAAATCTTTGGACCAAAACTGATGCCCATTCAGCTACAATTGTTTAAGAGATGACAACCACTGAAATTTGGCCAGGTGATCTGCATTGGGACAGCAGGAAGAATGTGGCCTCTTTGAAGTAAGGAAGTAAGGGGCCTGAATGCTGAAGGAGGATTCCTACTCTTCAAAATTGGTTTAATCACTCCCTGGATTAACAAATCGGTAGCCCACCTGGAACTATGGAGTATAACAAATGCAGGAAAGTGTGTTACTTGATGTACAACAAGGTTTTGTGATGTTTGGATGTCATTGGGATGGAAAAAAACTGGAGATTTTTGAAGTTGAACTGAATGTGTTGTGTGTGATTATTAGTTTGTGGGGGCCAGTGGCAGACTGTGATGATTTGATTCAGGTGTCTCCCACATTTGAATGTGTTGCTTGATCCCAAGCTGATGGCATTTTGGGTATTGGAACCTTTTTTGGAGGTGTGTTTTTGGGGGTGGACTTATGGGAGTGTTGTAGTCAAGCCATACGCCGCTGGGATGAATCTCGAAAGCACGCAAGATTATGGGGAGGAAAAGTATTTATTGAAGTATCAGACCCACGGGAAGTTAAGGAAAAAGGCTGGCCCCTTTTCACAGATCCAAGCCGAGACAGAGACAGAAGCCCAGCACCAGCACCAAGCAAGCACACTGTAACACACAAAATGCAGATCTCCAGACCAGGGTTCTGGTATAGCCAGCTTCCCCTTGTCATTGTTTGGCTCACTCTCCTGCTGCTGTTGTCCACCTGATGTTGGCCAGGAGGTGAGGTCCACCCTCTGCTCATGCCACGGTTTTCCCAGCCATGATGGAGTTTCCCCTCAGTCTGTAAACCAAAATAAACCGTTTCCTCCACAAGCAGCTTTTGGTTGGGTTCTTTGTCACAGCAATGGGAAGGTTGACTGCAACAACATGGAATGTGGTATCTAGGAGCAAGTGTCGGAGACTTGGGAGAGATACACAGGGCGTTTGCCATGTGCTTTCCTTGAAGGGAAGTTAGTGAAAGCACCAGGGTGTAAATACACACGTGGTGGATATGTGCAAGGGGCAGAATGTAAGGAAGTTCAGAGAAACTATAAGTGATGAGCATCCTTTCCTGTGTGGACAGGGCAGGAAGGAAATTCCAGAGAAGCGGGAAGCCTTTAAATCTGGGATAGGGTTGCAAGACCTAACCATAAGGCTATAGAAATGGGGAAAAATCTACTCACTCTTTCTCTCTCTCTCCTTGTCTGACTTCCTGCCTGCCCAGCTGCTTGTGTTTATGGTGTGCGTTGAAACAGAGCTTCCTCCCTCAGCATTCTAGCCTGGACTGAAGTCCAGTGGCTCCCCAGAAAGTCATCAGTCCTGAATTAAGACTGCTGAAGTGTCCAGCCACATGAACTGAGCAGTGACCTGTTCCTTGACTCTTCGTCTTGCAGACTCCTACTGTGGGAATGCCATGAACTAATCCAATAACCCCCTTTTTTGTTTACTACCTTCTGCTGATTCTGTTCCTCTAGAGAAACCTGACTAATACAGGCATTAGTACAAATAGTTTCAAAATATTATTATAGTTGTCAGTATTGATTTTAGCAAGTAGATGTGAGTCTCCATAAGTCTATGTGATCTCGATATTAATATAGATCTTTTATTCTTTCTTGTCCATTCATCAATTCTCATTTTTTGACAATTAGTGAAATAAATTTTATTAAGAAATAGACGTGTTTCCTTAGTCAGTTACTCTTTTTGGTTTTTAGTTAATTTTTCTTATTCCATGGTTATTTTCTTCAAAATATTTGTTCATTTCTTTTTAAAAGTTTTTAGAATGTTGTTCCAATAGGCTATATAGTAACATTTTATGTGATGTGTGGTTTTGAAATAGTTTATACTTTTTTTGAGTTCAATCCTGAAATCAATTACAATATAGTAAGGAGAACTCAATTCACTTGCAAACTATCTCTGCTTCTTTAAAGACTCAATATTTTTTCCTTTTGTCTGCTGAACATAATGAATTTTATAAACATAAGAAATCTTATTATTATTCATACTCATCAATACAGAAGGTTTACATTTGGAATTATTATTTTTTTCTAAGTTCAACTCCAAAGATGAAGTTCAAAAATTAAAATTGAATTATTTCTTGAATTGTAAAAGAAAAATAGCTCTACATTAAATTATGAATGATCGTCTGAACTTCAAACATTTATTTTTGCTTTTAGCTATTCTATGATTAAATAATATACTTTGTCTTAGTTTTTAACTAGGTAAGTTATGCTGATGCTTTTTATTAACTGTCTGTCAATTTATGATTTTTAAACAGTATATATTTAATATTATATTTAAGGAAACTTTTCTAGAACAGTTTACATGAACCAGCTACTATTCTCACTATAGGTATTATAGTATTAACTAGAATAAAACTGACCTACTGTCCTCAAAGTTTCAAAATAAAGTATTTAATAATTGCTTTCTATATAAATTATTTAATATTTACTAAATTTGCATCATTACATTGTCATTATCACCTTTAATTTTAAATTTAAAAATATATTTTGTAATATTATCTGTAATGTGTATTTCTATTTCTTTTACATTTATCAACTTTTATAACATATCTTTATACAGTATTTACCAAATTAATATAGTTCTTTTTTCTATAAACCAAACAAAGCATGATTTCACTGAACATACCTACAAAAATTAATAGTGGTACAAAAATTATGCTTAGCCAGCAAAAGTAGCAAAATTAATTTGCTGATCTTAACCAGATTTGCAAAAATGCAAATACTGCAGTTTTCATTGCACATACTATAGAAATAAATTTCAACAAAGGGCAATAGTATTTTATTCTTTATAGCAATAAAAGTAAGCTCATATTTGTAACAGCAAAATATGAAGAAACTATTGACCTGAGTCTTTATTTTTCTTTCCAGAATGTACATATTTTTTCCTGCTATATTTGAAATGCAAGGAATGTGAATATATTAATACATTTATTACATTTCATTGTTCATGTCATTTAAAATACTAAAAACCTCATGAATAGGTACATATAAACTTAAATAATTTATTTTACCTTGTACCATTAATTGATTCTTACTATATGATGACTGTGTGATAAGAAGTGTAACAGGGGCTGAAGAGATGGCTTAGCGATTAAGGCATTTGTCTGCAATGCAGAAGGACCCGAATTTGATTCCCCAATGCCCATATAAAGCCAGATGCACAACAGGGTGTATGTGTCTGGAGTTCGTGCTGTGCCCATTTTCTCTCTCTCTTTCTCTCTAATAAATAAATAAAATATAAAAAAAGAAGTGTAACAGTAAAAGCTAATTTCAAATCAGAACTTGAGCTATGCAATGATGAATATGCTATATGAATTTTTTTCAAAAGTTTCAACTATCTTACTATGCAAAGAATCAAATGAGCAGAAAATATTTGCTGTAAAGTGCATATCTGCCTTGCATTACTAACATGCATAAGAAATTATCTTCTTTTAAAATTAGACTTAAGTTCAGTTTCATGCTTATAATGGACTGTATTTTCTCTAAGCTCACTATATCTCTAATTATATATTAATCATAAAAATATATAACCAAGATTAATCTTTAAATAATATTTTACTTCAGAAAGATTAGAAATTAGTGCAATAACACAATATAGAGATTTAACACAAAACAATAAAAGTTTTTTTTTTTTGAGGGAATATCTCACACTATCCCAGGTTGGCTGGGAATCACAATGTAGACTCAGGCTGGCCTCAAAAACACGGAGATCCTCCTACGTCTACCTCCTGAGTGCTGGCATTAAGGCATGTGCCCCATTAACCACTTGACCCAGGTGAGGCTAGGTTTGGGACCTGTGGCCTGACCTCCCACCCACCATTGCATGATCCAACCTCCCCACCAGCCCTTGTGCCCCACAACCCTTCCCACTGACTGTGAATTCCAGGCCAAGAAAGCAAGCCCATTGCTTTCTTTCACACCAGCATGCCCGCCCTAAAGAAAGCCAGGTGAGGGTGCTGTGCATTGGCTTAGCACTAGCCTGTGCACCCCACGACCTTGCCCACTGACTCTGGGTTCCAAACAAGGTCCAGCCCCCAGGCTGCTACTACTGCTAAAGACTTGAACACCCTCCCACATACACACACACACACTGCCTGACACCAGAGGCACCCAGCACATGCCAAAATCTTACTAGTCTTGCCAGTCCTCACTGCACTCTCATGCGAGGTTCCCAACTCTGCTGAGGGCCCTGGGAAAACTAATCTCTTATCTGACAATGGGCAGATCACAGTGCAAGAGGAACACACAGGCAGATTGTCCCACACCAATTTGCCAAGCCCCACTATTGAAGTCCACACTGAAAATATAAAAGAAAGAGCAAAGATGTAAGCCCAGGAGGAAATGACAACATGTTCTGGACATCTCTGCATGGATTCTATACCCAGATTATTAATGGAATTGAAAGCAAAATTTGACAATGTAAGTGAAAAGAGGAAAATCAGCTCACAAGCTTCACCACCAGGGTCAATACAATGGAAGAAAAACAGATGGAATATGCTAGAACATATGAGCTGAAGCAAAGTAGCAATCAAAGGAGGTCAAGAATCAGCTGTCTAAACTAAAAGAAGACAAAAACAAATACAAGAATGAGTACCAGGAAGCTTTAAGTAAGTCAACCTTTGAAATGAAAATACAACACAACAAAGAGATGGAGACCATGCAAAAAGCTCTATTGGAAAACCAAAATGTAATGAAGATATTTAAAACATCTGTAGAATCCCACACTACCAGAGTTAATAAGTTGGAAGATAGAACCTCAGACATGGAAGGCAAGGCAGAAGAAGAAAGAGATCAGGATAACAAAAACTTGGATAAGTTCACAAAAGCATGTGAATAAAATATGAGGGAACTATGGGACACCCTTAAACAACAAAACCTCTGGATACGTGGGATACGAAATGGGGGAAAAATTCCAGGCCACAGGCATAGAGAACATATTCAATAAAATTATTGAGAAATTTTTCCCAATCTAACAAAAGAGAATCCTATCCAGATACAAGAAGCAAACAGAACACCAAACAAGCAGGACCAAAGAAGAAACTCCCCAAGACAAATTGTAGTTAAAACCCTAAACATAGAAAGCAGGGAGAGGGTTCTAAAAGAAAGCAGCAAGAGCAAAACAACAAATTGCATATAAAGGCATACCCATCAGAGTTACAAGAAACTTCTCCATGGAAACCATGAAAGTGAGAAGGGCTTGGAATGGCATACTTCAAAGCCTAAGTCACTTTGTCTTTCAACCCAAACTATTGTTCCCTGTGAAAGTATCCCTTATAATAAATGGAGAAAGGAAAATATTTCAAGATAAAAGCCAGCTCTATAATTATATATACACTAAACCAAACCTACTGAGATTTCTCCATGACATATTCTGCTCATAAGAGCCATCCCAGGAGACAAAATAACAATGGCAGGGATTGAGTCAAGCCACAGTTATAATTTTGAATATTAATAGTCTTAACTCTCCCATAAAAAAGACATGGGCTAACAGGATGGATAAGAAAAATGGATCCTTCCATCTGCAGCCTATATGAAACCCATCTCATGTCTAAAGACAGAAAAGTCCTCAGAGTGAAAGGATGGAAGATGATCTTCCAAGCTAATGAAAACAAACAAACAAAAAGCATGGGTTACTACACTAATATCTGACAAAATGGACTT
The DNA here is from genome assembly GCA_004024765.1 of Zapus hudsonius. Lineage (NCBI taxonomy): Eukaryota > Metazoa > Chordata > Mammalia > Rodentia > Dipodidae > Zapus > Zapus hudsonius. The sequence continues at coordinate 81,496 of PVHP010001817.1, read as the reverse complement.
CAAACAAAAGCAATTCAAAAGGACAATCAAGGACAATTTTTACTCATCACAGGACCAATCCAACAACAGAATATCACCATCATAAAAATGTATACACCATAATACAGGGGCACCACAGATAAAAAGGAAAAACTAATGGAAAACAAAACAAAAATAAACTCCAAGACCATCAGAGTTAGAGACTGTAATACACCACTATCATCTTTTGACAGATCATCCAAACAGAATGTCAACAGGGAAATAACAGAAATCATTGACACCATAGATCAACAGTACCAAATGACATATACAGAATATTCCATCTGAACTCTACATTATATATATTCTTCATTATATACATTCTTCTCAGTAGCTCACAGAAGTTTCTCCAAAATAGACCACATATTAGGACATAAAACATGCCTCAACAAATTCAAGAAGATTGAGGTAGCACCCTGCATCATACTGGACCGCAATGCATTGAAGCTGGAAATAAACAATAGGAGAACAATTAGAAATCACACCAACTATTAGAAATTGAATAATACACTATGAAACAATGAAGGAGTTGTTCAAGAAATTAAACTGGAAATGGAAAAATTACTTGAACTAAACAATAATGAAAATACACCATAACAGAACCTATGGGACACAATGAAGTCTTAAAGGACAAATTTATAGCACTGAATGCCTTCATGATAAAGACAGAGAGATCCTAAATTAATAACCTAACTAACAAGCTAAAGACATTGGAAATATTAGAACAATCCAACACTAGGAGTTCAAGATGAATAGAAATAATTAAGATCAGTGCAGATACCAATGTATTAGAATCTAAGAAAACCATTAAAAAATGATGAATCAAAGAGCTGGCTCTTTGAAAAAAAATAAACAAGATTGACAAAACTCTGGCCAACCTAACCAAATGAAAAAAAATAAATAAATAAAAGTCCCCAATAAGCAAAATCAGAAATGAAAAGGGAGAGATCACAATGAAAACCAATGAAATTGGAAGAATCATCAACATACTTCCAAAACCTCCATTCCACAAAGTTTGAGATTCTGAAAGAAATGGACAAATTCTTGGAAACCTACTACGTACTCTAACTAAACCTAGAAAAGATAAATCTCCTAAATAAACCTATTACATTGAGAAAATAAAAAATGTAATCAAAAACTTCCTGAGAAGGAAAAGTCCAGGTCCTGATCAATTATCAGCCAAATTCTACCAAACTTTCATCACAGAACTCAAACAACTATTTCTTAAGATTTTTAGAGTAATCAAAGACCAGGGAATACTTCCAAACTCCTTCTAAGAAGCTTGCATCACTCTAATACCAAAACCAGAGAAAGATAAATCCAGAAAGGAAAACTATAGACCTATATCCATGATGAACTTAGATGTAAAAATTCTGAATAAAATCCTTGCAAACCAAATTCAACAGCATATTAAAAGTATTATCTATCTCAACCAGGTAGGCTTCATTCCAGGGATGTAAGGTTAGTTCAGCATACAGAAATCAATATAATCCACCACATTAGTAAATTTAACCACAAAACCACACGGTCTTCTCAATCAATGCAGTGAAAGTCTTTAACAAAATCCACTTTTGAACACTTCATGATCAAAAAACTTGAAACACTTGGAATTGAGAGCCTATACCTCAATATTATTAAGGCTATATACAAAACTACTAAAACCCCAAAAATACTCAATGGGGAAAGACTCAAGGAGTTCCCACTGAATTTGGGAATAAGACAGGGGTGCCCACTTTCACCATTGCTCTTCAAAATAGTCCCTGAAATTCTAGCCAATGAAGTAACACAGGGAAAAGATATAAAAGGGATACATACAGTAAAGAAAGAAGTGAAACTAACTCTCTTCACAGATGAAATGATTCTATACATAACAGACCCAAAGAATAGTATCAGTCAACTACTAAAGGTGATAAACTCCTTCAGCAAAGTGGCAGGATACAAAATTAACACACAAAAATCAGTAGGCTTCCTGTATGCAAATGGCATGCATACAGAAATAGCTATCAGCCAAACAGTCCCATTTTCAATAGCCACAAATAAAATCAAAAACCTTGGATTAACACTAACCAAAGATGTAAAAGACTTGTATAATGAAAACATAGAACCATTCAAGAAGAAAACTGAGAATTATGTGAAAAGATGGAAAGATATCCCACCTTCCTGGATAGGTGGAATTAATATCATGAAAATGGCAATACTTCCAAAAACTATATACTATACAGATTTGGTGCAATACCAATAAAAATACCAGCTTCATTCTTTGCAGACATAGTAAAAAGAATCTTCACATTTATGTAGAATGGCAAAAGGCCTTGGATATCCAAAGCCATCCTTAGTAAAAGCAGCACCTCTTCGGTATCACCATATCCAACATAAAGATATACTCCAAAGCCATTGTAACAAAAACTGCATGGTACTGGTACAAAAAGTAGACAGGTAGGCCAATGGATCAGAGTTGATGACCTTGCCCTAAGCTCAATCAACTATAGTTACTTCATATTCAACAAAGATTCCAACAATATTAACTGGTGTATCTTTAAAAAATGGTGCTGGAAAAATTGGATAAATACTTGCAAGAGAATGAAACTAGACCCTCTCCTCTCACCATGCATAAAAATCAATCCAAATGGATCAAAGACCTCAATGTAAGACATGCAACTCTGAAAACACTGGAATAAAAAAATTTGGAGGAATTCTCTATGAAATAGGAATAAGGAAAATCTTCCTGAACAAACCCCCGATAGCCCAGGAAGTGCCACAGTCACTTTAACCAATGTGATCTCATCGACCCAAAAAGCTTCTGTACAGACAAGCATACCATACTCAAAGCCATTGAACTGGGAGTTAATCTTTGCCAGCTACAATACAGAGAAGTCTAATATCCAGAACATACAAAGAATCCAAAAAATGAAATTAAAAAAAAAATTATCAAACAGCCCTCTCACAAAATGGAGAACAGAACTCAACAGGGAATTCACAGAGGAAGAAATACAAATAGCCAACTCCCATTTGAGAAAATGTTCAATGTCATTAATCATCAGAGAAATGCAAATAAAAACAACAGTGAGATTCCATCTTAATCCAGTCACAAAAGCAATCATTAAAAAAATCTACCAAGAATTGATGCTGGTGAGGATGTGAAGGAAAAGGGACCCTCATTCACTCCTGGTGGGAATGCCAACTAGTACTACCACTCTGGAAAGCAGTGTGGAGGCTCCTGAACAGGATGGATATAGAGTTTACAGTGGACCCAGCTATCCCTCTAACTGGGCATCTAACCCCAAGTTCCCTCACCAAAGTACAGAGACATTTGCTCAATCATGTTTATAGCAGCTTAATTCATAATAGTGAGGAATTGGAAGCAGCCCAAATGGCCATCACGGGACAAATGGATATCAAGGTTGTGGTACATATACACTATGTAATTCTACACAGCTGAAAGGGAAAATGACATAAGGAAATTTAAAGAGAAATGGACTGACTTGGAGAAAATCATTCTTAGTGAACTCAAACAAGAGCAGAGAGCTAAGTGCCGCATATTCTCCCTCATATGTGGTTCCTAACCAAGGAAAACCGGAACATTAAGAAAATCTGTCGGTGACAGGAGAGATTGTAAAATGGAATGGAAATAATTGGTTGGAGAATGGGTGGGTAGGGGGGAATGGGACAGTTGGAGAGACTCATACAGTAAACTAAACTGATAATGAATTTATACTATAAAACCCTAGCTTTTATACAGTAAGCTCCTGAGGAAGCTGAGGGCACCACCTGGTAAGAGGGGCCGTAAACAGAATGGGAGGAAGCCTGACCTCAAGAATAACCTTGCAGGTCTGCATCTCCCTGTCCCAGACATTGGTTTCTTCCCACACTAAGCTGTTGATCAAAGAGACCTACAAGGTCCCCAAAAATAGACAGGATTCTGTCAAAGCTCTTGAATACCTGCCGCAGGCCCAAGATAAGACCCTATTGCTGAAGAAATCACAGAATGTCATCAAACAACACCAAGAGATCCTGTTAGATCCAGAATGGTAACCAGCTCCCAGATGGTAGCGTGCGTAGCCTTGGAAGGTGTTGCATGAGCTGCCAGGGGAAGTTGGTCAATAACATTTGGAGAAAGCAGAGATCACTGATATACAATATAGATAGTTGTCACAAGAATCCTAAACACACGGCTGTACAGAAGAGACCAGCAAGTCAAGAAATGTCCATCTGTGCAATAATGACACTAAACTGAGGAGGGTAATCAATGGCTTACTGATTGGCTAAGAGATCCACTCAGTGACAAGGAATCCTTAACTGCAACTGTGATCCACAAATCCTATGGGGATCAAGGAGTCATGCTCCTAGGGGAAATTTCCACTGCCAGAGAACTACAGAGAGGCTACATCCATTAGGAGCTAGCCAAAATAGCAATGTTGTCTCTAATTTAAACTACATTGACCTTACTCTCTGAGGGATATTCTGCTTGTATATTTCATAAGGCATTGAGAGAGCAGGGGACAACTCAGTTACACCAGCAAGACATTGGATGATGGCTGACATCTTGAAAAAAATACCATACCTAGCCTTCACACAGGGCCCAAATGAAACCCACAAGAAAGTGACAAGACAGACAGGAGATCAATCACCACAGCAAGTCTGATAACCCATGAAAAGTCAATGGAGACCGACACCAATGATACCAAACACAACCCATGGCAAAGATCCAGAGACACTTAAGATCTCAATGACAAAGCAGACTCAAAAACTCACCCACTGTGACTCAGGAAACTGAGCAGAAAAGAGGCAAAAAGAATGTAAGAGCTATGGTGGCAGAGAATATCCAGAGACATTGCCCCCCCCCAGCAATAATATAAAGAGGGAAGAAATAAAAAGATAAACTTGCTACCTCTGGTGCAGTTCATAACCCCCTAACTTATGGACACATCCAGATCCAGTATGCACACTGAGGAAGGACCCCAGTGGTTAGGGGACAGAGAGGAGGGAGACAATAACATCGTCACAAGATTTGCTCATACAATGCATATACTTATATTAAAAATAAAGTTAAAAAACAAAGACATGAGCCCCCATGCCAGGCTTTATCTTTCTTTAAAAATGTATCTTATGAGGTATCTGTTGTAAAGTCATGATTTGAGAAAAATACTCATAATGTAAAAGAAAAACACAAGTTTGCTCAGCCTCTCAACATGTTCTGAAAACCCAGATGTTTGTTTAGGAATCCACCAGGACTTCACTGATGGCTTGATACTGTATAGGCAACAGGCTACATGGACTGAGCAGCTCCCAGGTTCCTTGACTCTGAAGCCTCCAGACAGCTATTACTGGAGTGCCTTAAAATAATACAATAAATATCCTTTTGTTTTTGTGTTTTTTTTTTTCTGGAGGGAAAGGGGTTTCAGACGTATGGTCTCCTCTACCCCAGGCTGGCCATGAACTCACAACTCTGCTTTCTGAGTTCTGGGATTAAAGACATGTGCCACCATGCCAGGCTTCTTTAAAATGTAATTTAGGAGGTATTTGTTGTAAAGTCATGGTTTGAGAAAAATGTACTCATGATGTAAAAGAGAGAAAACACAAATGCTTTATATCAGATAATAAAGGAAAATCTCAGTAACCTGTCAGGGAACATCAGTGCAAACATACTGATTTTAGTAACAAAGAAGCTGAATAGTTCTATGTTTTGGGGGCAAAAAAGGGATGCAGTGGAACTTGGGAATAAAGGAGGGTAAGGTGGGGTGCATAATTGAATGAAAATGTAAAAAAAAATGATCTTTAAAAAATAAGAGACAAGAAACCAAAGACTAAACAACTACACAACTTCACAACAGGTAAAAGCTCAGATAGTTGAATATACAGAGAATTTTGTACTTCTACTATCCAGTACAGACAGAAAAGGAGATATACAAATTGCACCAGATTAATTCCCATTCATTCATATTCTTTTTTTCCCTCTCTCTCTCCTCTCTCCATATATACATTGGCAGTCTGAATAAGCATAGGAACTTGGGCTAGTAGATAAAATTAGATGATTGATGATTGATTGATGATAGATAAATAGAATAGAGATAAACAATATGACAGATAAGGGAATGAAAAACTAAAATAACTTTATAATGAAGAAGATAAACATAGAGTATAAATCAGATACTAAAGTATCTCTAAAACATTTTATATTAGATGTAATCTTGCCCAAATAAAAAGTAAAAAAAAAATCTATAGAATAAATGGAAAAATAGAGGAAAATGAAAATCGTTCCAGAAATCAAAAAACAACACAGAATTCACTCTTTGGGATTTTATCTCTTGGTAGTTAGTTGGTCTTTTGTAAAGGATAAGTGTATCTACGGGGAATCTGTTTTGTTTTAGTAATTGTTTTATTTTTAATATCTACTTTTATAAGAACTGTAATGCCAGAAAATATTATAGAAGTTCAGAAATTTGTCAATGTCATCTGGTTTAGAGAAACAAAATCAATCTTAAACAGATTGCAATTTTGAAAGCCTTCATATTTTAGTTTTTTTAAAGAAATGGTAAATTGCCCAAGGTGGTACATGCCTGTTAACCCCCCACTTTGAGGCCAAGGTTGCAGAATCAAAGGTTGAGGACAGCCCTGTGTTCAAAGCAAGTTCAAGGACGTCCTGTAGTGTATGCTAACTCTGTGTTAAATATTACTATGCATGCCCAGCATGAAAAAACACTGGAACCATCCCCCATACTTCAAAAACACAGAATAAAATCTATAAGAACATTGCATTTTCTTTTAAGAAAAATGAAGTAAACACACATCTCTCCTGTTGTATGCATCCTAAATCTTAGACAGAATATGCAGGACAGCTATTTGACGCTTTCACTAACATAAATATCAGGAGGAAGATTGAGAAAAAGAAACAAAATATTCAGACCAAAGAGAAATTGCACCAAATCTAATTCTTTTCTCTCCCTGGGTGTTCAGTAGCCAAAATGAAGCCATAAGTAGCCCAGGGCCAGAAATGAGGAGGACAGCGCTACTCTTTCTTGACATGAGGACGTGGAATGAGAATTCCTATAGTCAGAGACAGTAGAGAAAATTCTTCTATGATTTCTCTCACTTGTACTCCACACCTCTGTCAGACCTGTGAAGAGTGAGTGGTAGGTGACAGAAGTACTCAGTTATGAGTGTAGAAATCCTAAAGGAGTCAAGTTTTCTGGTCCATTAAAACAACGCTCAGAGTTCAATCAAACCCGTTGCCTTTGGTTCTTTCCTTTTGTCTTTTTTTTTCTTTTATAAAAACATTTATTGTCAATAATTAGATACATTGTATGAGCAAGTCTTATGGTAGTACCCTGGTTTTCCTCAACCCTACCCCAACCTGCTGGGGGCCCTCCTCAGTGGGCTTTCTGAACCAGTCTGTGGAATAGGGCGATATAAACTGTACAAGAGATAGCCAGTTTTTTCCTTGGTGTGTTGTTGCTGAGGGGGACAATGACTCTGGATATTCTCCCCCACCATGGCTTTTACAATCAGCTCCCTTTTCTGCTCCATTCCCTGAGTCATGATGGGTGAATTTTAAGTCTACTTTACTGTTGAGGTCTTAAAGAGTCTGTAGATTTCTGCTTCAGATTTTATTGGGTATCCTTTGCAATTGAAGAATAAGGCTTTAGGTACAGGGCAAAAAAACAAAGGTTTGTCCCTAGTCAACCAGAAGTATGTGTAAGTCTACAGAGGAGAAAGAGACCTATTTAGGTTCAACACCATCACTTCTTTGCATAGCTATCACTAGTGTTAAACAGCATTGGTTGATAAAAGAAGTAAGTCTAGTGCATTTCCAGAGGGAATCAGTACTAGATAACACATGGCAGGACAGGTTTAGGCTCATAGCTTTTGATCTGATGCATGTTTAACCAAAGTTCACCAAATGTTGCTTAGATCATGTGTTGAAACAAACTTGTTCAAGTGCCTAATCAAATAGGTCATTATTATCAGGTATATAAAGACTGAAAATCCTTAAGTAACATTGCAGATGCTTCTAATATATGTTAAAGCAACCTCAAGAGATTATAAAAATCCATGTTAGATTGAGCATATGTGTATACAAATAAGAGCAGAAAAATGGAAATTTTAGAGTGCAAACACATCCATCGAAAAGGATATGGAAGGGTGGAGAGTATAAAAACAAAATGAAATTAGCAGAATGTACCCAAATTAGTAATGTGAAGAAAAATACATTGAATCAAAGTTAGCTATCCATCTTAGAAAATTTAAAATTTATGTAATTAGAGTCCAAGAGATTTTAGTAAATGGAAATAATTAAAAATTTAAAAATTGCTAAAGATACCACAGGGTGATGTCACATAATATTGAGAGACCCCACTGGGTGCAGGAAGGAAAGTACCAGGGCAAACTGTCCAATGATATTCTGAGAAAGCAGGGGACATTTCTATGCCACTATGATCAATGGTCAGAGAATGCAGAGGACACTGCTACATGGCAGAGAGCAGCCAGGCAAGAAGTGCTCACCTGTGCAGTAGTGGTTCTTAACATAGGCAGGTAACTAATGGCTCTCTGATGGGCTGAGATTTGTTCACTGGCAAGGAACCCTTAGCTGAAACTGGGATCCAAGGCAAATCCTTATGGAGACCAAGAATCCGGACTCCAAGGGGAAGCTTCCACTAACCATGGGCCTACAGAGAAGCTACATCCATTAAAATCTGGCCAAATTATCAATGTTTGCCCAGTTAATTTATGCTGATCTCATTTTCCATTGGAGATACTATTTGTATTTTTCAGATGGCTGCAAGAACCATGAATACCCAGTTCCATCAGCAAGACCTGAGATGATGACTGACGCCAAGGCAGGAGATGAACCACCTCTAACTCATCATCTAGGGCCCAGATGAAACCATTGAGGAAGCGGTGAGATGAGCAAGAGTGCTGCCTCCACATGGAGTCAGACAACAGATTCAAGGGTGATGGAAACAACACTGAGAATACCCAACACAATCCAAAGCAGAAACCCAGAGGCTCTGAAGAACTCAACAGTAAAGCAGATTTAAAACTCACCCACCATGGTTCAGGGAATTCTTTGGAAGAGGGGAACGGAAAGATTGTAGGAGCTATGGAATATGGGGGGATCTAGAGGCATTGCCCCCACCAAAAAGTAAATTGTCTACTGCCTGCACAACTCAGCTCTCCATCCCATGGAGAGCTCCCGCAATCCCATTGAGGGGGCCCTCAGTGGATGGAGCCAAGGAGGGAAATAGGAGTGCTAACACAAGACTTGTTCATACAAAGTCTCTAATTTTTAACAATTAAAATATATTAAAAAGTCAAATTTTCTTTTTAAAAAAACATTGAATGAAAGAAAAAAAAGTTAAGAATAGGCCATACATGGTGGTGCTCTCCTTTAATTCTGGCCCTTGGGAGGCAGAGGTAAGAGGATCTCTGTGAGTTTGAGGTCAGCCTGGCTATAGAGTGAGTTCCAAGTCAGCATGGGCTGGAGTGAGACTCAACCTCGAAAATAATAAAAAATAAATGTTAAGAATAGGACAATGGTGAAAAGTGTTTTTAAAAAAAGCATAGAAACTGCCGAAGAGGAATGGTTACAATTACTGTGACTTTTCAGTTGAAAGGATTCAGGCACAAAAAAGAAATTAGGAATATTTTATTTAATGTAAACCCACTAAATATGAGTTTTATTTTTAATTTTGCTATAGGTGTGAAGCCATTTTGTTTTCTCTCCAATTCTTTTTCTTTGTTATTAGACTATTGGTAATTTGACTAAAATATTGAAAGCAATTCCTACTCCATTACCATTCTCAATTGGAAACTTAAAAAAAAAATCAAGAATTCCCAAGTTTGGAAAATATTTCTCTATTAATGAATTTTCTGTAAAAAAAATAGAAACTTCAAAAAATAAAAAAACAAAAAAAACTCAAGAAATCCCATTTGGAAAATAGTTCTCTGTTAATGAATTTTCCATAAAAAAATGGGAAAGCTTATTTGTTTACCCATTTGGCTTTTAAAGTTATTACTCAAAACAGTAAGGATTTATGATCTAGAAGACTTTTTTGACATGGTCTCAATATGAGGTCCTAACTGGACTCTAACCTCTAACACTCCTCTCTCAGCCTCCTGTGTTCTGAGATTGTATCAGCACCCCTACACCCATCTTAAATAGGTGTTTTAGGTGCAAAAACATATACTTTTCTTTTGGGAGGCAGGGGCAGCTAGCATATGTTGTGGTTGGTACTTCTGAATTTCCATTGTGCCAAAATTTAACAATATATTATATTATATAATGTTTCCTAGGCATTATCAGAATTATGAAGTTTCTTTTAAGAATTTCTTTTAAAATTATCTTTATTATCGATAATTAGATACAATGTATGAGTAAATCTTGTGATGGTACCCGCATTTCCCTCCTCCCTGTCCCCAACCTACTGGGAGCCCTCCTTGGTGGGCTTGCTCCAGTCCACGGGGTATTGGTTTATGGATTGTACACGAAGTAGACAGATTTTTTTTTTACACACCCTCAAATGTAATGTCTGCCTTTACTTTCTAGCTCCATTAAAAACATTGATTCCAATGTCGTGCAGATAATACATAGCCAGTGTAGATGAGGATGTAAGATGACTAATGATATTTCTGTAACATTATCTTGTTTTTAGTGGCAAAACATTTTTAGTTCACCCTGTCAAAGACAGAAAGCCAATGCTTCCTTGTTGTTTCTTATGCGATCTTGACAGTTAAAATATGGATGGCATTGCTGTATTTTGTCTTCGCCATGGCTTTTCAGAAGGAAGTTTCCTAGGAACCCTTTGAGACATTCACTTAACATTAGTAGGCTGAGTAACCAGTGATATGGTTTGAATCAAGCACAATGCTATGTGACTTCGCATAATAGATTCCCATAAACTTGCTGTGGACACTTGGCATTTTTTTCCTAAATAACATGATGAAATATGTGTAACTACCCCCAAAAAATATATCAAGGAAAATTATGGACTTAAATTAAGTTATGCAATAAGTGCCTCCATAGTAATTTTCAAGTGAAAATACACTGCCCATCTTACATTTGTGAATCAGGGTTTTAAATTTTATTATAGAACATATCCTGTTTGATAATTATAAATAAGTTTGGGTGTGAAGAATAAGAAAAATAAATGGATTTTAAAGTACATTCTTGCATGTGATAATTTGGTTTCATATTTTAAAGCCTTTACCTACTTTCAGGGATGTGTTAAACTCAGCTGAAAATGCATCAAATCTGTTTTCAATTAAAGTAATTTCAACTAGGAAACTTTTTGTTTTAGCTTTTATTTTAGTGCACTTCATGTATGTTTGTTAATTGCTTCTAGGTTCAATGAGATATTGTTGTAGTCAGCTTTTTAGCTGCTGCCCATAAAGAACCCAAACAAAAGCGGCTTGTGCAGGAATGGGTTTATTAGGCTTAGGGACTTGAGGGGAGACTCCATCCTGGTGGGAAAACGATGGCATGAATAGAGGGTTGGACATCACCTCCACCACAGCACTGCAAATAGCGGCAGGAAGGTGTGCCAAACACTGGCAAGGGGAAGCTGATTTATAAACTCCATAAACCCGCCCCCAACAACACAGCTGTAGCAAGGTTGTAAAACCCAAACTGCCATCAGCTGAGGATCTATCAATTAGAACTCATTCATTTGTGGGGGACACCTGGGTCAAACCATGACAGGCATAGTTGACGAATAAAATTGCATATTTTTCATACAATTTATATTTGAATACATTGTGAACTGAATAATTGGAGAGAGCAAATCCATTATCAAACTCACTTCTTTTTTTCCTGATGAGCACATGTATGATTTATTCTGAGATTATTCAACTGTGTAATCCATCATCACTGCTGTTATCATATGCTATAGATCTCCAGTGCTTGCTTATCCTAAGGGGAAATTTGTCCACCTTAATTCACATCTGGTCGTTCTTCCCCATCTAAGTTTAATAGCTTGAATTCCATCGGACTGAGATAGTTTCATTGAGATGGGGATTTAGAAAGGCAAAATATTTTCAGGATCTCTGATCTCAGTTTCTTAAGTAGGTTTGCTAGAGAAAGCTGTGGAGACATCCATCATTAACACTCTGTAAGGCAAAACACCACATAAAACAGTGTATAACATGTTGTTTTGAATATTGATCTTAAATTTAAAACAATATTGTATTAGAATCTTTTGTTCAACCTTTTTAATTTTTATGAGAATAGCAAATTAATATGTTTTGCCCCTTACAAATCTGAATTTGACTTTGGAACTTAATTACTTATACCCAGGGCATGGACACACACACACACACACACACACACACACACACACACACACACACACACACACACAGCAAAATGGTTTTCAAGTTTAGACTTTCAAAATATCTTTCATCTCATCTAAAAATAAAGTGATTTTGCCTCTTTGATTTCCAGGTTTTGGACCATAGGTCACATGAAAATTATAAAATACAAAAGCCTACTGAATTTATATATAAACAAGAATGGGTATCCTCTGCTGTGAGCTATTTTATTAAAAAAAATATCAAAAAGGGGGCAAGAAAACTCAGCAGTATAAAATGTGAAGCATAATTTAAGTCATCCGTTGATAAATTAGTAGTATTTGCAAGCAGAGAGAGAGAAAGAGAGAGAAAGAGAAAGAGAGGAGAGAGAGAGAGAGAGAAAGAGAGAGAGAGAAAGAGAGAGAGAGAGAGAATGGGGATGCCAGGACCAGCCACTGCAAAGTATCTTTCTTGTGGCACTCTGTGCATCTTGGCTTTGCGTGTGTACTTGAGAATCAAACCCTGGTTGTTAAGGTTTTCAGGCGAGCACCTTGTCTGCTGAACTGTCTCTCCAGTCCAAATTTATTTTGAAGAGTCTCTTGTGAACCAACACTAATTTATTATTATTAGACAGGCACCTACACAACACAATAAATGACATTTTTGTAGATATAGGAAGAAGCTAAAATATATAATACAAAATGATCCCATTTAGAAAAAATCTGAAAACACTTGAAAGATTCATTACACCACTGAAAAATAAATTCATGATATATAAATCCACTAAAGATCAATCAAATAAAGATCTTATCAATTTGTTTTTGTTTTTGTTTTTTGAGTTAGGGTCTCGCTCTAGCCCAGGCTGACCTGGAATTCACTATGGAGTCTCAGGGTGGCCTTGAACTCATGGGGATCCTCTCCTACCTCTGCCTCCCTAGTGCTGGGATTAAAGGCATGCACCACCACGCCCGGCAAAATCTTACCAATTTAAGGTTTTTTATTTTTGTTTTTGTTTTTATTTGAGGTAGGGTCTCACTCGAGCTCAGTCTGACTTGGAATTCACTAAGTAGTCTTAGGGTGGCCTTAAACTCATGGCAGTCCTCCAAATGCTTGGATTAAAGGTGTGCACCACCATGCCCAGCTTTTATTTTAACATTTTTATTAGTACTATTTTTTTCATTAAAAAGTTTCCCAAAAATTACATTAATAAACCTTCCCAAAATTCATGTTACAACCCAAATGAAAAGTGAATAATCAGTTTTTCAAGATTGGAGCAAAAAATATATATCTTTACCTGTTGCATAGTCCTTAAAGAACAAGTTGCAAAAATAGTAATCAATTTAAATAATCTTGAAATTTTAAAAATGTAAATATTTGACAATTTCTAAATTGTTTTGACTGTAACACATTTCCTCCTTCTTCAAATACAGCTTCTGTTACAAAGAGAAATCTTTCCATTGCTATCTCCTTTTAATCCTCGTTCTTTCAAAATCAAAGTTGCTACACAAAGATAGCGTCTAAACTTAAGCAAGATGCGACAAATGGAACTATCTGGAGGCTGAGTCTCTTAGTAAAGGGTGCTCCTGTGTTGACCCTCAGAAATGACTTAGCACTTCTATTTGTCATCTCTAACACAGAATCACAGACATGTCAGTGATAAAGCCATAATTCCTACTCAATAAGTCAAGCTCGGGAATCGAAGGATGACAAATTTAAATCCCTTGAAAGCCATTTTGACATTTTTACTTGTGACTGCTTGGAAGGTGTCTTTTTTTTAGTTAAAAAAAATGAATGCTGGAAGTCATGTAAGCATGGAATATTTTATATCTTCTGTCTCTATATAGTTGGGATGAATTTTATTTTTTAGCAATATATAGGATGACATGAAGATGGACTCGTTATACACTACAAATTCCAACCTGTCACACTATAGGTATATATGCATAGATGTTTATATATGCATAGATATATGTTTATACATATATATTCATTCACATAGGCAAAGGTGTTTGAAATGGAAAGATGTATTAATTATTCTACAATAAATTATTAACTTGTGTTTAGGGGAGATGTTCAAGATTAATAGTGCTTGTTGTGCAGGCAGCACCCCTAAAGCCCAGGTCCCCATCACCATGGAAAGCTAGATTACTAATCTCAATGTGTCTGTGGCATTTGGAGGCAGAGTCAGGAGATTAGCAATGTTTCTACCAAGTAATCTGATGTTTAAAGCTACAACACATAAAGAGACCGCCTCAAACAATGTGGAAGATACAGGCAGACCAACATCCCAAGACCTCTGACCTCCACACATGCTCCATGGCATATACCTAGATCTATACACAGAGCTCTAACACACACACACACACACACACACACACACACACACACACACACACACACAGTCAATGTCTGCTATGTTACCAACGTTATAAATATTTTCCTTAACAAAGAACATTGGGGGCATTTAAGTAAAATTAAGGACTATGGATCAGTCTTTAAATTATTCTTTAGTTATAGGTTATGTTTGACCATTAGTGTGCTATGAAACAAACAGGTGAAAACCACTGGTTTGGTTCATTTCATTTAATGAACAGAAATTGATTGGTTATAGTTCTGTGAACTGGAAGTTCAATATCAACCTGGTGATAGGTTTGAGGATTTTAATGGTACTTTGAACACAAGGGGTCCAAAATTGTCTTTTTACAAAAATAAAATAAATGTTTGTCTTAAAGGGAACATCTAATGTCTTAAAACTGTTATTTTGACAATCCCATTGTAATGTGAGATTTGGGTACACATTCAATCTATAGCATAAATTATGCAAAAAGCAAAAGTGAATACAATTAGATCTTAACATCAGATAACACTGGCAGTAGACATGAAAAAGAAAACACCTAATCCATGAATAACATACATCTTTGAATATTTGTAGACTTTCTCTTCCATCACACTAGACATTTTAGTAACTGGGATTTTCATGAAAGAAATAAAATAGGAAGTCAGTTACTTAAAACCTATTTTGTTTTCTAGTTACTTCTCTTCAGGAGATAACAATGAAAAGTGATTTCCGCATAATTTAACATAAAATAAATTCTGTGTACATTGCATTGTGTCCATAAAATATCAAACTTACTAGCTTTCATCACAAATATAGCCATTATACAACTCAACTTTTTTCTATTTACTTATTAAGAACTATCCCTTAAATACACAGACGTCATTTGTAAGTTTTCTATTTTTAATTCTCCATTATTCTAACTATCAAAATGTTATTTTGTGTCAATATTTATTTACTACATATCTTCTCTTAAACCAAGTACATCTTCCTCTTCTGACCTTGGGTAAGCTGCTCCACAGTTTAGGCTCTCTTCATTTCTTCACTTCCGGCCAGAACAGTCTAGACACCAGAGAACACTTTGATTCCCATCACTATCCTTTCAAAATATTTCATGGCTTCCCAAAATTTTCACATACAATCTTATCAGATCACACACATTTTTTCCTGCACCCTTACCTTTTTCCACATAATACACATATTTTAGTTATTTTCTCACATTGTATTACTTCTACTTTCTAAGCATATAATTCTTCACAATCAACTCTGTTTCCTCCTCAAGTCATGTGACTTCCATCATAGTGTTTTTGTCACAATTCCACTATAAACCTGATTCATCTAAAACTTTCCATCGTTTGGTCAAATTTTCCAATTGTGTTATTTCATAACATTATATATTTCTCCAAGAAATTCACTCCAGGTAGGACTTCCTGTTTTGTATATATTTTATCTAAAGCACAAGCTTCAAAAGATAAAGAATAGAACTATCTTCACTTGCCATATTTTCTCAAATGAATGGGATTGTAGCAGTTGACCGAGGGGGCAAAATCCTGAATGATTTCAGGGAAAATTGAATACTGAGAGATGTATGTTATTAAGGCTGCATATACTTTAGGAGCTATTTCTTTCATTTTTATTTATTGAAAATTTTAAACAAGTAAATATTGTATGTTGAGCACATTATGCCTACACCTTATGATCCCTTTCTCTCTTTCACACACATTTCCCATTTATCACATTTTACAGTTTCACTTCTTTTAAAAAATATTTATTTCATATTTATTTTTACTTTTATTTCATAGTTATAAGATGTTATGAACTAAGTAAAACTTTATGAACATCAATGACATAAAATACAGAATATTTGTAATTCTGAGATGGGTTTAACTTACTTCATATAAGTATCTCTAGTTAAAGCCATTTCCTGTGAATGACATAAGTTTACTGTTCTGTATAGGTGACAATACTTACATTATGCTCTATGTTTTCTTCTATTCCTCTGATGCTGTATGCCCCTAAATCAGTGCTATGATTTATTTATTGTGATTATTATTTCAATAATCATTGATATGCAAGCATCTTTCTGTTTTGTTGATTTAGAATTCTTTGGATAAATACTCAGGAGAGGAATATCTGGCCCTTTCTGGTGATAGTTAACTCTATTTTTATTTTACTTATTTATTATCATCATACTGATTTCTGTAGTGACTGGGCTAGTTTACATAGCCAGTGCTTGCTGATTAGACCAGTCTGTTAGCCAGTTTGCCTGGAGGAAGACCAGTCTCTGCCTCAAGGCAGGGATTATACACAGGCCTCCATAGCAACTTGGAACTTCAGTTTAAGTGAGAGATCCTGCCTCAGTAAATAAAGTTGAAAGCACTCAAAGAAAACAGCCAGCATGAACAAGTGGCATCCCCATGCACACACACATAAAATTTGAATTTATTATGGCTCACAGTTACTGATGTTTTAGTCCCTAATTGGCCATTTTGTTATTGGGCATATGGTCAGATGATGGTGGTAGGAGTGTGTGGTGGAGGAGGCTGCTTAGCCTGTTGTGATCAGGAAGGGGAGAGAGAGAGAGAGAGATGGGGGAGGGCTGGGTACCAATATTGACTCAGATTATGGCCCTAAAACTTGATTTCTTCAAACTCTTTTTTTTAAAATATTTATTCATTTTCAAGCAGAGGCATATATATATATATATATATATATATATATATATATATATATATATATATATATATATATATATATATATATATATAGAGAGAGAGAGAGAGAGAGAGAGAGAGAGCACCAGGGCCACCACCTTGTGGGTCTGGCATATGTGGGACCTGGGGAATTGAACCCGGGGCCTTAGGCACTGGAGGCAAGTGCCTTAACCGCTGAGCCATCTCTCCAGCCTGATTTCTTTAAACTCTTAAAGGGTCCATCATGATTTACAATGCTAAATCTTTCAATACATGAACTATGTTGTACTAACCATAAGAAAAGACCTTGTCAAAAGTGGATGTAGTGAGTGCTATTTCACAGAACCACGAGCAACAGACGTGAGGCTGTCAAAAATTTATTCAGCTTGCTTTTACTTTCAAATTCAATGGTTAAATCTACTTCCTTGACAATTTAGTAAGAGGTTAGAAACCTAAGAATTTAAACCCATAATATCTTTTCAGGGAAGAATTCAAATAGATAGTGGAGATTACAATGCAATTATATTTGCATTTGCTAATGTAATTCAGGTTAATATTACCCTAAATTATACTCTTTTATGAGAGAAGTTATTGTACCTTGAACTATAAAAATGAAGAATATGTAGTAATAAAAGTTATAATCCTTGCAAGCCCTTTATAATGTTCAAGTTCTGTTTATCTTTTGGCTCATATGGGCATACTCAAGCATATTGCCAATAAATTTCCTCAATTCTTATTCTGCTTCAGTTACTATTTCATCCAACATTTTATAAAACAGATCAGATCATTTATCCCATGTAAGTAAGGTAGTGATTTTACTTACATTTACTTTATCTTAAGAATTTGAATATGACCCAGCCCATTTATGATCAGGTATTCTCACCATACACTTATGGTTTTTCTTAATCCCAGTACACTGAGTGAGATTCAGCTCAATTTTGTCAGTACTTTAGATCTGTTGGAAATTGACACATGGTTTATCAGTTCAATTATTTTGTTCTGTGCTTGTCGTCAAAAGTACATTAAGTTTTGGGCTGTAAAGATGGCTCAGCCATTAAGGTGTGTACCTGCGAAGCCTAACAACCTGGGTTTGATTCCCCAGTATCCACATAAAGCCAGATGCATAGTGGCTGAAGGCCTGTCTCTCTTCTCTCTATCCCTGTTTGCTTGAAAATAAATAAATAATATTTAAAGAAAACTGTAACTCAAAAGAAGCCAAAATTTTGAAGAAAATAAAATAAAATAAACCAAAAAAATATTTTATAATATTGGAGTAGGTCTTTAAGTGCAACAAACTACTCAACAAGCAAATCACAAACCAATTCCTTGCATCACCTCATTCTATGATCAACACTTAGGAAAGTATTCATAACCCCACTATCTCCCCCTTCCTCACAAAATGGCCAGTTTCTTCTTTTCTGAACCACTTGCAACCCATTCCTACTTATCCAATCCGTTTCTGAAGTTAAAAGAGGAACTATAGATACATTATTTTAACCATTTTCCTTTACTATTGTAGAAAGATGTTTATGGATGCTATACAGCAGATCATGAAAGACATTCATATTTGATCTCTCCCTCTCCTGTTTCTCATGTGGAACTCACTTGAGTGATGGACTTATGCTCTGGACAAATGACTCTGTTCCTGCTTCCACCCCAAAGTCCTCCTGCTGCCAGCAAAATCGATGCCTGATTTCTCACATGAAGAGTGCCTTTCTGGGAAAAGCTTTTTTATTTTGTTTATTTTCTTTCTTTAGGTTATCAAGGTAGGGTCTCACTGACCTGGAGTTCACTATGTAATCTCAGGCTGACCTGGAATTTATGGTGACCCTCCCACCTTTGCCTCCAGAGTGCTGGGATTAAAGCTGTGTACCACCACACCTGCCTTGGGGGAAAAGCTTGCTGGCTGGAAACCTTTCTCCCAATGTAAAGCCTCTTAGCTGGAAACAGCCCACATCCCATTGCCTAGTTATTGCAGGAATTTGTCTTCTCCTCACAGCCTTACTTTAGTTTGAGGCTAACCTGAGGAACCATCACAGCTCTACACTTCTGTAGGATTTTGAATGAAATTTTTCCTCTTACATGAACAACCTGAGTATCCTAAGACTACAAGGCGTGAGTTATAATAAAAATGTCATTGTGTGTTTGTTACCCAGATGCCCGCCCTCCACTACAAAGAATGATGGAGAGAGAGTCGCCCCTGGACTATCATTTCCCTACCACCAAAGGGTGTTCTCCACATCTGGGGCCAGCATGTGTCTTACAGGCATGGGGAAAACATTCCCAATCAGAGCTTGCTGAAGATCCAAGTCTCAAAACTTTGCTGCTGGACATCTGCCTCCTGTCTTGGTCTCTCCACATACCCTGTCAATATTTGATGACCTATATCCCATGTGAGTCAATTTCCTGGTTGGGCTGAAATTAAGAAAGGAAGTTAGAAACAGAGAGACAGCAGGAGGAGTCATTTAAAGTTTATAATAATAGACACTCGTTCTAGGCAAACTAATAATGTCTCGGCTCCTCAAATCTGAAAAGAACACCAAAGGCAGATGGGAGTGAAAGGTATGACAATATGGAGTGAGGTGCTAAAGGAAACTGAATTTAATTATTATTTTAATTAATTTGTGAAAAAAAACAAATGAATATCACCCAAATATCTTAGCTAATCTGCAAAACTTTATACCCAAGCTGTTTCAAAATTCAACTCTAATTTGAGTTCAATCAAAATCTGTTCCTTTTTACTTCTTTTAGTCACTTTAACAGATGTTTCTTTAGAAAATAAATTGTAAAGTAAATTGCAAACTATATACAGTGAACACAAAGTAAAGAAGTTAAGTGAATATAGAATCTATTTGCTAGCAGAGTACAGCTATGCCTCATTAAGTCTAAATTGTATTTTCCATTTATCTACCATAAAGTAATCTTATTTCTTTGCACAATCTAATATTTATATTTAATTGGTTGTAGAAGAAAATAGGGAAAGCTAGCATAAGAAAAAAAAACATTACATTCTATTATGTAAAAATACTATGTTGCCCTAGCATGCTTAGAACCCACTATGTAGACCAGGCTGGCCTCAAATTCATGGTGATCCTGCTAGCTCAGCTTCCAAGTGCTAGGATTAAAGGCATAATTTATTTTTTTAAAGAGAATTACACTTGGAATCAAAATATATGAACCCTAATCCCGCAGACAGCTTTGGTCACAGGTTGCTTGTAAAACTTGAGCACTTTCCTTGACTCTCTGGGCCTCAGTAGTACCTGATATATAATGGGAATCATGATGTCTTCTGCACAGAAATGCTGTAGCGGTTAGCATTTAATAATATTTACATACAATCAACACTTGCTTAAATAATAATTAAAAAGATAATATTGTAACATATTATGTATCATGCAATAATAGAAAATATTTTCTTGTTTATTTTTTGTTTACATTTTCTAATATCACATATGTCTTATTGTTTTATATATATATATATATATATATATATATATATATATATATATATATAATATAATAAAGGAGAAATAACAGAAACCTACATAAAAAAGATACTATATTAAAACTTTACCTATAAAGATAGATTGAGTTTTTAGGGGATATTGTTGCAATTCTTTAAGTAGTACATATTTGCATTTATATTAAGAAATCTTTCTAATGGTAGCTAAAAGTTACTCTCATAAAATTGTTTTATTAAATATTTAAAATTTGAATTATACTGGAGATTATATTTACAAAAATGGTTTAGCACATGAGCACGTGTTACATGGCTTGACTATATGAAGGCATGTGGTAAGGGATCCTAATTGTTCTTATTTCATTAATAAAGTGATATTTATTCCTTAAAAACAACTTTAATTACATTGTTTACAATATCCTTATGTAATAGTGCTTAGTTCAGTATGCTTCAAATTTGATTTTAAGTGAATTTTACAATGCTATAAAAGAGCAGCCTACACAGGAGGAAATAATGAATTCCAAAGAGTAGAACATAACAGGCATCCTTACCTAATGGCCATATTTAGAAATCTAAAATAGATCTTTGTTAATTGAAAGTTTAGGAAATATATCATACAGGAAATACTTTGTGTTATATTCTTCTAATATATCCTCATGTCCTCTTGTTTCCTCCAATCAAGTATAAACACTATCAGGTGAGCACACTTGTGGAATGAATTTTATAAAAAGTAGTTGCTACTCTTGTATGCTTATATTTACTATTTGCTTTCTATGTTAGGCATCTTAATTAAAATGTGTCTTGGAGAATTTCTCTTCATGTCAAGTCTGTTTGGGGTCCTCTGGGCCCCTTGAAAGTTGAGTGGACTTTCTCTTGTTAGATAGGGAAAGTTTTCTTGAATAATTATGTTGAAGATATTTCCTATGCCCTTAGCCTGGCTTCTTCTCCCTCTGGAATCCCCATGATTCTAATATTGGTCCTCTTTATTGTATCCCATAGATCCCTCAAATTGTGCTCACTTGATTTCTTGAATTTATTGAAACCTATGACATCCTTATTAATTCCTTCTGATTTGTCTTCTACTTCTGAAAGTCTGTCCTCCAGATTATCAACCCTGGGACTGAATGATTCAAGGGAGGTTTTTAGTATTTCTTCTTCATTTTTGGTTTCTGCTATAATTTTATTAATAGCCCCTAATTCTTTGGTGAGATCCAATTTCCGATCTATTTTTGTTTTTGCTTGGGATTCCTGATAATAATTTTTTAGTTTCTTAAGTCCTCATCAAATTTAATTAATTGATTGTCCAGCTCTTCTCTGAGTTGATTAATCTTTAATTCACTTAATGTTTTTCTGAATTCGTTCATATTTCTCTCCATCAAATTCAGTCTGGAGTCTATGCTTGAGTAGGAATGCTTCATCTCATTCATGTCTTTTCTCATAATTTCCATATCAGCCCTTAACTGCATCATATTTGCATTGCTGTTGTGGTCAGGAGTCATATTATTCTCTCTCTGCAATTGTGTATGAGCTCCTTCCACTTCCTTGC
>PVHP010001817.1:0-59062 GCA_004024765.1 Zapus hudsonius | reverse complement strand
TCATGCCCAGATAGGGAAGTGGGACTCAGTGGTCCCGAAGCTGATGAGAGGATGGGCAGCCCCGACCTGGGGCCTGGATCCCAGACAGGCAACCAAACCTCCACAGAGAGACAACTCCTCCCCTCTCAGATCGTGGAGAGGACCACCTCTGAGGACTGGTTGCTCCTGCAGGGGAAGCCACTCAATTGGCACCAAGGACCGGGAATCCGCCACGAGGGGACAAAGGCAGAGCCTGAGGTACACAGGGCACAGCTTCTCACTCCTCTGCAGAGCCGAGAGTAGCCGGGAACCCCGCAGTGGTCCCAAAGCTGAGGAGAGGCTGGGCGGCCCCAACCCGGGGCCTGGATCCCAGACAGGCAACAAAACCCCCCGCAGAGAGAAAACTCCTCCCCTCTCAGATCGTGGAGAGGACCACCTCTGAGGACCGGTTGCTCCTGCAGGGGAAGCCACTCAATTGGCACCAAGGACCAGGAATCTGCCACGAGGGGACAGAGACACAGCCTGAGGTGCACAGGGCACAGCTGCTCGCTCCCCTGCAGAGCTGAGAGCAGCCGGGAACCCCACAGTGGTCCTGAAGCTGAGGAGAGTCTGGGCAGCCCCGCCCAGGGGCCTGGATCCCAGTCAGACAACCAAACCTCCACGGAGCGACAACCCCTCCCCTTTCAGATCATGGAGAGGACCACCTCTGAGGACCGGTTGCTCCCGTGGGGGAAGCCACTCAATTGGCACCAAGGACCTGGAACCCGCGTGAGGGGACAAAGGCGTGAGCCCTGGGTGCACTAGGCCCAGCCAGCTCCGAGCTCCCCTGCAGAGCTGAGATCAGCTGGGGAACCCTGCTGTGGTCCCCGAAGCCAAAGCCGAGGAGAGGCCGTGACCCGGGGCCTGGATCTCAGTCCGACAATGAAACCTCCACGGAGAGCTTGGCTTGGAATCTGCCGCGAGGGGATAATGGCGGGAGCTAGTGGTGGGGGAGGCCTCGGCCCTCTGCTCCACAGAGGAGCAGAGAGCTGCTGGTGAACCCCATCTGCTCCAGCCCAGGGGTTGGGGAGGGAGGGAGAGCCCAAACTTGGGTCCAGCCAGTGTCCAAAGCCTGGATACCAGCTGAAGAGATCAAACCTTTCCGGAGAGTCCTGGCAACGTTGTTACTTGTTCACCATCTTGCTCCGCCCCCCTATATTTACTATTTGATTTGCTTAAGGCTCCATAACTATGGCATCACACTTATAGCATTGTGCCACATTCTTCTTTATTTGTTAGTGTCATTTTTACTTGTTAACTTTTTATTTCATTGTGACTATGAATTTTAAAATATTTTTTCAAATGGCAATCATGAAGTTGTTTCATATATGTTCAAAAGGTAATACTGAATAATACTAAAGATATCTTATTTATAAGTATATGCTATTGAGAGTATAACACATTTTCTCCCAAATGTACACAGTATTTACAGTGTATTTTTAATAAATATACATGCTTTCAAAAATAAAATTGTAATAGCATTGATTTCTGAGAGTAGGACTCTTTCTCCAACATTTTCTTAGTGTTTTGCTAATTTTGATTATTAGTTTCCACTATAATTGCATAAAGAAAAGCAAATAATCATGTTTAGAATTCTTTGTTAGCTGATTACTAACAATATCAAAGGGTTCAGGAGATGCCTCAGTGGTTAAAGGTGCTTCTTGCAAAGCCTAATGGCATGGGTTCTTTTCCCCAAGCAACCTTGTGAGACCCAGATACATGTGGTACATGTGTCTGCTACTCATTAGCAGCCCTGTTACTTCTCTCTCTCTCTGTCTCTCTCTCTTAAATAAATATATAATATTGAGTACTCACTGATGTTATTTGTCTTCTATCTGTATACATTATTTCTCAGTTCATGGGTCATTTTTCCTTCTCTAAGTTTTTTTTTTTGTATAAAGTGATACTGTAAGTTTACACTCATATTTCTCAGCCTAAATTTTTCACATGTTGTCCTTAAGCTTACATTTGAGAAAGAAAAATAAAATGTCAACTGAACAAGACCTGGATTCACCAGAGAAGACTGACCTAGTTTAGTTTAGCTGAGTCTGTGAGCATGCATGTGACATTATTTAGATTAAGTTAAAGGAGGTTGGAAGAAACTCCCGAACTGTGGCTGCTCCTTTCAGAGGCAGGGGGGAATTGGGGAATTCGGGATAACAACGCATGGTTTGCCCACTAAATAATGTAACTCATTATGGACAATAAATATATATTTAAAAAAAAAAGAAAGAAAGAAAGACCTGACTGAGCACTGGAATTCACCACTCTCTGCTTCCTCACTGTAGCCTGAATGTGAACAGTGGCCTCAAGCTCCTGCCTCCATGTCTCCCCTGTCAAAATGGACCGTAATTCAGATTTGCCTTGTTCTCACTTGGTGTAATTTTCTGTTCTATAACCCCATCAAGATCATGATTCACTTAAGGAGACAGTTAAGCAACCCTCATTGACATATTGGCAGAGCTGGGACACCTTATTCAGATATTTTATAGCTATATATTTACAGTTCCATCATGATTATATAAGGGTTTTGAGTATTGGGAAGGGAGAGCATGGTGTCATTTATACAAACCTTTTTTGTCTTCCTGAATTAACCACATAATTTGTCTCATGTGCCACTTTATAAAATTCATTTTAAGACAAATAACTGTGAGATTTCAAATTCCAAAGTAAAACGATATAGAAACAATAACCCATATCTAAAAATTCCCTCGAATGTTCTTGCCTATCTAAGTGTCTGTACTTTCTCTTAGAGGTAACCTCTATTCTGAAATTTAAAATTTGATGATTATATTTTTACCATATAAAACTTCATTATTTAAATTATGATTTTAAATGGTCAGCTTAATTTTTTTAAAGGGATCATATCACTCTTTCCCAAGCTAAGGAGGAATTCACTTTGAAGTCCCAGGCTGGACTTGAACTCACAGTGCTCCTCCTACCTCAGCCTCCAAAGTGCTGACATTAAAGGTATAGGACATTGAATCTGACTTAATTGGTCTGTTTGAATGGTCTGTAAATGAAGGCAACTGGATAAATATTTTATATTTACCTTATTGTTTATTACATAAATTTTAAGTCTATTTACCTTCTTCTATGGAAAATAATCCCACATCTTTTCATTGTCATATAAAATGGCTTTATCAACACTTAATACAATTATGTGTGATGAGTATTTAGTTACTACCTATGCTTTGAAATTATAACAAGCTCTGTTTAGTATTTCCACAGTTTGAATTGTAAAACTCTTAGTAAGTAACAGGACATAAGTAGCTTTTTGTTAGATAATATGAGAAAATGCTTTCACAGTACAATGCAATTATCAGTGCATTCAAGCATCCAGTGATCAACATTTGACTATCTCTTGGTATTATCAAGTAGTATTACACTTTCATTGCCTTTTTCATTTACTCGATTTCTTTTTTAATATTTCATTTATTTATTTATTTATGAGAGGGGGGGGAATGGGCTCACCAGGGGCTGTTACTACTGCAAGCTAACCTTGTGCATCTGCTTTTATGTGGGTACTGGGCAATCAAACCTGGATCCTTAGGCTTTGCAAGCAAGTTCCTTAACTGCTGATTCATCTTTCCAGACCCAATTTACTTGATTTCTAATGATCTGAGAACCATTGTATTTTTGCCTGAACATTGAAATTTGATGTTTGTATTATATTTTTTATTATTGTGTTTTCTCTGATTGACATACAGTGGTCTTTATGTTTTCTGCATAGAAGAAAGACATTTTTATATTCATTAGAATGTCTACATTTTGCAAACATCACTTGTATAAAAGAAAATAAGTAATTCCTGATTAATATCTTCAAAACCTGTTGGGACACCATGTAAGGATCTATGGATTACTGCTTTAAAGAAATAATATTATCTAGAGACAGTGATGCAAATCTGGAGTATTTAAGAAAGAAAAAAGTGGTCTCTTTTAATAAGAAAAAAAGAATAGTTCCATTTATCACAATCCCAAATGATTCATATTGGATTTGAGATAAATCACATCTTAAGATACACATAGTTGAGAAATAGTACAGTTGAGAAGAGCCAGTATCATTTAGCACATGTATTGGAAGAAAATTATTAAAAAATGAGAACTTAGTAACAATAAGAAGTGAGTTCCCGGGAGTGCAGTGAAAAAGTTTGCATGTTTAGTCAAAGATGAATCCACATTCTAGGGATGATTCTAATCTTCCATTATTATTTCTTAGTATCAATAAATACCTTGCCTATATTTTGCTTTGTTTCCTTGTCTACTTTGGTCTGATGTGAAAAAAATAAAAAATCATATTTAGAATTCTTATAATTGTGAAATGATGCTTCTTATGTATATAAGAATGTTTATAAGAAATCAGAAAAGGAAGCTAGTGTATTTTAAGAGCATGAGTGTGTCTAACAAAATTCATGAGACACCACCAATATTATCTATTTAGCACTTTCTGACTCTGCAAAGCAAAGAGACTTCAGTATTAGACAGATATTCCATGTCATTTAGAGCAAACCCAAGGACAGAGAAAATCAGTGATTTCCCTGGAAGAGAAAATGCAGGCTGTAGAGCCACACAGGCCCCTGGTTTTGGAAAATAAGACAGGACAAATATTATTTTGTAACATTAGTTTCTTAAATAAAAATTTAAATTTCACCTTATTCTGAATATTTTCTTCATTCTTTTTATATCTCCAAGTTCCTAATCACATGAATTTCTGGGGACATCTGATTAAAACCACCACACTTGGGCTGGAGAGATGGCTCGGCGGTTGGGGCACTTGCCTCTAGTGCCTAAGGCCCCGGGTTCGGTTCCCCAGGACCCACATGAGTGGCACTGGTTCTCTCTCTCTCTCTCTCTCTCTCTCTCTCTCTCTCTCTCTCTCTCTCTCTCTCTCTCTCTCTCTCTCTGGTTGAAAATGAATAAAATAAAATATTTTTTAAAAAAATAATAAAAAATAAATAAATAAATAAATAAATAAAAATAAAAAAATAAATAAATAAATAAATAAATAAATAAATAAATAAATAAATAAAAAACCACCACACTTGGTGTCCTTATTTGTACAAATTCAGATCAACTAGCATCTACATATATAATCACCTGTGATAGAAATAAAGACAGAAAAGGTGTGTGTGTGTGTGTATTTGTAATCAAGCAATTAATTGACTTAGAGATATAAAAAGAATGAAGAAAATATTCAGAATAAGGTGAGATACCCACCGCAGGCAAAAGATACCATGTTACTGAAGACACCACAGAATGCCATCACACCACACCTAGAAACCCTGCTAGATACAGAAAGGTAACCAGCTCCCAGAAGGGAGCCTGTGTAATGCTGGAAAGTGTTACATGAGCTGCTAGGGGTAATTGGCCAATGATATTCATAGAAAGCAGAGGACTTTGATATACAACACCAACCAGTCTTACGAGAATGCTATAGACACTGCTGTATGGCAGAGACCAACAAGCTAAGAAGTGCTCAGCTGTGCAATAATGGCACTTAACCTAGGTGGATAATCAACAGCTTGCTGATTGGCTAAGAAATCTGCTCAGCGGAAAGGAATCCTTAGCTGGAACTGGGATCCAAGGCAAACTCTTACGGAGAACAAGACCCTGGACTCCAAAGAGAAACCCCCACTAACCAAGGGCCTACAGAGAAGCTATGCCCATTTGAATCTTGCCAAATTAACAAGTTTTCTCTCATTTAACCTATACTGATCTCACTGTGTTGAATATTCTGCTTATATTTTTCAGAAGGCATCCAGAATCAGAGACAACCGAATTCCGCCAACAGGACCTGGGATGATGGCTGACATCCAGGCAGGAGATGAACCACTCCTAACTTATGATACAGGTGCCAACAAAAACCTTTGAGGAAGTGGTGAGCTGAACAAGAGAACCACCTCCACAGCAAGTCAGATAAACTGTGAAGGTGTAATGGAGACAGACATCAAGGATACCCAACAGAGTCCAAAGCAGAAACCCAGAAACTCTGGAGATGTCAACAGTACAACACACTTAAAACAAATTCACCCATCATGACTCAGGGAACTTTGTGGAACAGGGGGTGGAAAGATTGCAAGAGCCGTGGTGGGGGAGACTATCCAGAGACATTGTCCCCTCAGCAACAACATACAGAGAAGAAAAAAAAAGGCTACTGCTTATACAATTCATAACCTCCCATCCCATGGACTGGTCCAGAAATCCCACTGAAGTGGACCCACAGTGGGTTAGGGACAAAGAAGGGGGAAATGGAGGTACCATCACAAGTTTTGCTCATACACTATATCTGATTATTTACAATAAATACGTTAAAATACAAAAGAAAGAAACTAACATTAGGAATGAATGTTTGTCCTGTCTTATTTTCCTGAACCAGAGGCCTTTGTAGCTCTACAGTTGGCTTTCCCATCGCCTGCTTTTGGTTGGCTGTTCTGTCCCAGAAATATAAAGGTGTCTACCACATAAAAGTATTCTGAAAATCAATAAGATGAAGGACAACTAATATTCTCCTCTGGAATACACATATAAGCACACAGGGTACACATATATACAGACCCCCCCACACACATATATGCATTACATAATACATACTGCATACACAAGCATGAATAAAGAAAATAAAACTAAATTTGAAAATACTGCATTAATTATGACTTCTGATCAAGAAGAATTGTGTGGGTGTGGAACTCCTTTATCATTAAGAATATCAGGGCACTTGAAGTTTGTTTGAAACATGGAAGGCATGAAAATTGCCTGTTCTAGTTTTTCTAAGAAAATAATAAAAACATGACCTGGGAGTTTGCCACAAATATGGATTCTCACATTCTAAGTCAGGCCTACTGAACCATAACTGAACCTTAATAGCATCTCCAGATGAAATGATTTTTGCATTCTAGTTAGAGAAGATTTGTTGAAGATACAAAACTCTTGAGATAGTAGGAGATTGATACTGTATTTCTATGATATTTTCTAGGAAACTCTAGAATTCCTTGAATTTTTAATGAAAATGAGTTTTTATTTTTCAAAAACCATATCCCTCAGAAACTATTGACCTCAGAGTATAAAGTTCTTTGCAAAAATGTCTAAGAGAAGGGGATCAATTTATTTTTTTTTAACAATTGTGCTAACTGCCAGTTAATCAAAATGCCTTCAATCTTATAGAAAGAGAAATATGGACTAAACTGTTGTTTTCTGAGAATAAGCAGTAAAAATGTGTTTCTTACAAGTCTTGTAAATGGCAGGAGACTGAATTATTATTTTTTTCTTTCTTGGCTCACAAATTAGATTCTGCATTAACTCACTCTGGTGGTTTGAATAATACGTGCCCATAAATTCATGTGTTTTGAATGTTTGGTCGCCTGTTGATGGTAATTTGGGACATGGAACCTTGCTTGAGTGGGTAAGCTGTTGGCAGGATCTAGGAAGTTATAGCCTGTTCCTCCTTTACAGAACTCAGCACACTTTCTTGCTGTTGTTTTCTACCTGTTCTGGCAGACAATGGTGTCCAGCCTCTGTTCATGCCATGCCTTTCCTTGCCTTCATAAAATTTCCCCTCAAGACTTTAAGCCACAACAGATTCTTTCCTCCCATCAGCTGCTTTTTGGTCAGGTGTTTTGTCAAAGTAATGTGAAGGTAACTACATCAGAAAACTGGTACCAGAAGTGGGGGCATTGCTACCAGAAAACTAATCTCATGGCTTTTGATCTATTGAAACTGATTTGCAAAAGGAATACATAAAGCTTTGAAGGCTTTGAAACAAGAACTGAAGGACACCTTGCAGTGCTATGAGTAGACTTGATGGATGATTAATTGTTGTGAGTCAAAAGAACTAAATGCAGAAAGAACTGTGGACTCTGTAGTATTGATTAATGAGTCTAAGAAAGAACTTGGTCAGGACTGAACTAAAGGTAGTTTGTGTGAGAGGCAGGGTATGCTCTTTCCATTTACCATGAATTTGAGCAGGGTTCACTTTAGAGCAAATGGACTGGCATGAGCAGAAGGATATGGCACAGGAAGTAATGAAAGTTTCATCATGATATCAGTTGCAACTGTTTGCAAGATTACCATTTCTGACAATTGGGTCAGTTCTTCTGCATTAGGACAATAGGAGGAATGCTGGAGCTCTCCTTCTCTTCAAAATAGGCTTTATTCACCCCTGGATTAACAAATTTGGTAGCCTTCCTGGTAGTATGGAAGTATTAAAATATGCAGGAAACAAAGAAATATTGGCAATAATCCATAGCTGATGTGGAGTAGGGTGATGTCCCTGAATGCAGACCATGGAAACCATGGTTCATATGAACCATGTGCTACAGTGAAGATCTCAGGATTTTGGAGGGCTGCCAAGTAGAGCTGCTGGCTCACAATGGTGTTTTACCTGAGTTTTAAGTAGCCCAGCTGGAGGGGCAGAATTGGAACCCCAGGGACGGATGTCATGTTGGATCCCAGATGGACACAGAGCTACAGGCTCTGATTTTTCTCCTGTTTGTATTACATCTTTCATTATCAATCATTTTTCCTGTGCCCAATACCATCCTTCAGAGTGTGAATGTTTACTCTGTGCCATTAGGTGCATTTAAGTTGTTTCAAATTTACAGGCTCAAAGTTAAGATACTATCTTGAATCTCAGATGAGACCATTGACTTTTAAACAGTGTTGGCATTGATAAAAAACTATGGAGTGTCCCCAGTTGATGGGAGTTTGAGAGGTGGATTTGCTGGAGGAGTTCCTAGGGGCAGGTTTTAAGGTGTAACATCTCCCCCTTTCCAGAATTCAGACTCACTCTCTTGCTGCTGTTTTGTATCTGCTATGGCAGATTATGATGCCCAGCCTCTGCTCATACCATGCATTCACCTACCATCTTAAAGCTTTTCCTTGAGACTGTAAGCCAAAATCAATCCTTTCCTCCCATCAGAGGCTTTTTGGTTGGCTGTTTTGTTCCAGCATTGTGAAGGTAAATAGAACACTCCTCATCACCTTAAGGTCACCAAGATTCAACACAATTCCTCAAACACTTAGTGTTCACTTTGAGAATAATCAGTATTCAGGAAAGATCTTTAAATATATTCTTTTCTTTATTTCTTTTTCTTAAGCCCTCAACAGTTAACATACAATCTCAACACTTTCATTGGTTTTCATCTTTATTCATGCAAATATAGTTGTAGTATGCAATGCAATATAATCAAACTCACACTAAAACTCTCTCTCTCTCTCTCTCTCTCTCTATATATATATATATATATATATATATATATATATATATATATATATATATATCAGATATTAAAGGAAAATGCCAAACATAAATTCTTTGAGGGCATTTCTGGGTCTAAGTAAAAATGTGTATAGTAATTTTAATGGGCTTGTTAAAACAGCCCTCTTCACTAAATAAATATTTTGAGCGTACAAAACCACAATAACACATAAAGTACAGCCACCTACTTCCATATCTCTATTTTCAATCCCTTGCTATTGTGTCTTCTTATTATTCTGTTAGGATTATATGTGCTAAACTTGCTCACAACTAAGCTGTATTCATACAGTTTTTTTTTCTCTCTGGCTCTGATTTTTTGTACATCTTACAAGACATTACAGTTGCTTATCATTTCCACTTCAAAGTGGTCTTAGGAAAGTGAAAGACCTCTGAAATCAGCTAAAAATCTTAATGTATTTTGAAATAACCATTTCACTATTGTCATTGCAATAAGATCTGTAGCATAATAGCAATGTATTTTTCTAAATTTTGCTTTGCATTTTCCACCAATGAATGTCATCCTCCCACCCGAGAGAATATCTGCTAGATTATTTTAACATTGCCTTTGTATGTATATTGTCATCAAGCAGACTCTTCCTGTGTATCGACATCAATGAAAAGAACAATATAGCTATTCTGCAGACTTATGCACACTTCATTTTATTTTTAGTATGTAAGTGGATATATGTCATGTATTTACATTATAGATGTAAGTTAATTTACCAAATTATATTAATATAATTCTCAATCCATTAAGGTTTTCATTCTAGTGATAACAGTAAACTAGTAAAAGTAACAAAATTAAAACTATTAACAAAAACATCTTTTCAAGAGCAGAATATTTGGTGCACTTGAAAAAGTGATTGTTCTCCCATAAGCTTTGTGTGATTTAAATTTATGTAAGATGACACGCCACCTTTTAAAATATTGATTTATTTTTCAATAAACTTCCAGAAACTTTCTTGGGTGAATTATTATTATCACTTTTATATGGATGCAAAATGAATTGATATTATATTATAAACTTTTCAAAAGGAAGAAAAGAGAAGTCTTTTCCTAGTAAATATGTCAAAATAAGAAAAATAGTGTATCATTTTCTTGAGAACAGATAAAAATATAAAGTTAGCAACATGGAAATCTGAGTGACAGATTCAAACTTCATTACATTGAGCACCACAAGAAAAGGAGAGAAAAGACGAGATTATTCAGTTGATGAGAAAGAATGGTAAATCATATGAAAAAGTCTGCTCTCTTACTTAACATAATTGACAAAAGAAAACTTGAAAAGTTGTCAAATATATGAAGAAACACTTAGGTGCATTAATAATCCCAAGTATTAAAAGTAAAAAATTATGTATCATTCTCTTCCTTTTAATTTGGAAATATTAGAAACAATGTTTCTGAGTCAAGCTCTGGTCTTGATAAAGTGATATTAAACCTTTATTGCTGCTTAGTGTAAGGATATTTCATTCTATAAATCCATGACTCATGAAAGAAATTAATTTAATGTGGTCTGTAAGAATCATGTTTCACTAGGCTTTACCATGCAAGTAGCCATTCCAAAATTCCAATGACTCATCCTATTTGCAGTGTGTTTCTTTTTAAAAATATTTTATTTATCTGTGTGTGTATGAGAGAGAGAGAGAGAGAGAGAGAGAGAGAGAGAGAGAGAGAGAGAGAGAGAGAGAGGGAGGGAGAGGGAGAGGGAGAGACAGAGAATAGGTTAACCAGTATTTCTTGCTGTCAAAGATTAACTCCACACACAAACCATATTGTGTGTCCAGCTTTATATGGAAATCAGGTAATCAAACTCAGACCAGCATACTTTGCAAGCAAGCACCGTTATCTTCTGGGCTATCTCCCCATCCCTCAAATTTGATTCTTGTTCATTTTACTCTGGCTGGGGCTGTACTCAGTTCACTTTTGTGGGTCTTCATACATGTTTATTCTGGAATCTGGGCTGAAGGAAACCACTCGGTCTTGAAATTTTCTTCATTATAGAAACAAATTTCCAGGGAGATGGCATTGCCATTTTGAAGAGGAGCAAGTCATTGTGCATAACACTTATTGATCAAGATTATATATATATATATATATATATATATATATATATATATATATATGTGTGTGTGTGTGTGTGTGTGTGTGTGTGTGTGTGTGTGTGTGTGTGTGTGGTGTGTGTGTGTGTGTGTGTGTATGAATATGTATCCTACTTAAAAGCCCTGCATGTCATGATGCACATATGTGGAGAACTCTGGAAAGGTATTACTAGAAAGTAGACTATACTAAATCATTATATATAACAATTCAATCATTTGTTTTCTGGGTATGCTCAAAAATATTAAGCAAAACATTACATTTACATGGACCATAATTTTTATGTGAATTCATTTATAAATAACAGATATAGAAGCAAAACCTTGTTTTCACTTCATTGGAGGCATCAGAAGGAATAGATGAATGAGGCTGAAAACTAGGGGGATGTGGAATGAAGGGAAGAGGAGGATCATGCATACCATTTGAATGTGGAGTTACTAATACTTGTCTTTCTATGGAATAAGATAAAATAAGAAACCTGTATTATAATAAACAGGTTCCTTCTGTACAAAGATTTCTAGCAATTCTTTCCCAACCTTTAATCTCAATGAATGTCTTCTACTTTCATGGAGTGAAAAAGTGGAAAAAATGAATTACTTTGATCAAAAACCATATTTTATCATCCTTTTGTTGCTATAAATAAAAATCTTTAATTTTTAAAACTTGAGATAGTTTACCTTAACATTTCTGTCCAAGAACATATATACTCTCACCTATCAAAATCTTCTACAAGGTATTTTTGTTTCTACTGCATTAATTTTCTTCTCCTCATTAATTTTATTTAACCCCCATAATCCATTTTAACATAATTTATTAAGACATCAATTAAATAAAATATTAAAATATAATCTAAAATGAAAATACATGAATGTGATTTCTTAAAGGAAGATCACCTTGGAAAAGCATAAATGCAGGTTAGATTATTTTAGTATTTAAAAACACTTCAATGTGGGTGATAATTATTTTATAGTGACTATCATAATTCATATAATTTAGAGGTACCATTATTAATTTTACTATTAATTATATTAATTATATTCAAAGTGACTTTCTATATAATTTTTGATAAGAAATTACTACAAAATTATCCTTTTACAAATTTTAATTAGACTTAAAATAACAAATTTAAAATATGAATTTTCTTGTTGGTTTTCAATAGGATTTTAAATTATTTGAAGTTATAAACATATAAATATATATTCACATAAATATAAATATAATTAGAACCAAGGGAATATTATCTAGTGTTTGGCTACAGACGTACAATGCCTGTTATCTGTTATAAAAATCTTGATTTTTCAAAATTTAAAACTTGAGATTTCTGAAAGAGTAACTGATTTTTCAAAAGCATTACAAAAACATAGATTTTGCTTCATCTTCCCTGCAATAAACATGACACATCAGTGTGTACAGTGATGGAAAATGTCATAGCTTATATTTTTCTCTTGAAAAAAGGAAGCTTTTCATAAAAACTTTCCCTCAGATTTTCATCAGTCGCTTGTCACTTTTTGTAACATGTCAGAAAATATTGCCCAGATAGAATTTGCAGGTGCACTACAGAGGATGGTGTGCTTCTTTGACACATTACTGCAGATTTCATCAGCAGAGAAAGAAATCCATAAGTCTATGGATGTATCCTGGAGAAGTCTATGAGTGATCTGATTTACATATGGGATTAGTGGTCTTCTCTGGGAATATTCTGAAATCAAATATAGGTTTCATCTTATTAAAATTCATTTTGCAAAACTATGAAACATGACTACTGGCTTCTAAAACAACTATGGTTCCAGGATTCAAAAGACACCATAGTGCTTAGAAGAAATGATGCTTGAAGGGTTAGCAGTGGGACATCTCTATCACACTTCCCCAGGCTCAGGGTCTATTTCGGAAGAGGTGGCAAAAAGATTGTAAGAACCAACGAAAGGTAGGACTGCTTACAATGAAAACTTCCAGACACAAAATGGCCTTGATATTCATATCTTCACAGTGCCTGTTAATACCTACACATAATGGGTGGAAAACATGATGACACAGAGACTAATTGAGAGGGGGAAGAGATATGAGAGAGGTAGGGGAGGGAACCATAATGGTTTATGGATTATATTTATGGAAGCTATCGATAAAATACTTTTAAAAACTCAAGGGGAGATTACCCCTTTGTAAATATGCAACCAGATCCAAAGCATAGTTGGGATTTGGCTCTGAAATGTCCTGAGTGTGAATGCGCATGTGCTGAAGGCATGGAGTTTAATGCATCATGATCACATAGGGGCCCTTGGGAGATGATTGGCTCAAGAGGACGCTTGCCTTATCAGTGGGTAACTACATTGATGGATTCATGGCTGAATAGGTTATAATATCCTTGGCCCTGTCTCAACCTCCCCTGCCCCTTTCAGGCAATAATGAGGGGTGATCAGCTATGATCTATCATAGGTTTTCATTACCTACTTGTTTATCCTCATCACAGGTCACTGAAAAAGGAGCCAAGTAAGCATGGAATAAGGCTATGAAACAAAAATCAGCCTTTTCCTTCCTTTAAGTTGTTCCCAGGTAGGTTGCTACTGGAAGGAAAAAGCTAGGCAGTTAGTATAACCAGTCAATAGTGAGGAGAACTGTGATACGTCTGCTGCAGGCAAAACTGGAAATGTGCACAAGCTTTCTACATTTATTTTCTGAAAAAAAATTATATAGAAGTCATGTAACCAGAAGACACCAAGATGCTTGGAAGTATGGATGTTTTGAAAAACATACAATATGTTCAAAATATCTATTTTAGATAGCACAGTTGAAACACAAGAGAAAATGGAATTAACATAGACAACATGATTCTAGTTAAAATCCAATGCTCATGCAACAGTGGAGCTGGGGATTAGAACTTAAAGAGTACCCAGATACTTCCAATACACCCCAGAAATTAAGGTGTACCAAATTTTGTGTATAAGTTAAATAATTAAAATTATAGAACACCAGAGTGTAAGATGTAGTGGGAGACTTTATTCAAAAGAAAATGGAAAATTACAGTGATCTCTACCCTCTAGTGTGCATAAAGCATGTGGGAGAGGTTTTAAAAAACCATGCTGCTCAGACAAACAAGCCAATGAAAGAAATATACCAGAGGACTCACATCATGAGGAAAAAGGTTCATGTGGGAAAGAAATCCAGCCCCATTAGACTGTGGTAAAGGAAGGCCTTACCTTCCTAAGGCCTGAAAATGTAGAAGTCCTTCTAGGCAATATGGAGGGAAGAGAGGGCTGGAGTTGGTTTTAGTGACTTTTAAGACCTCAGCAAGGTAGGTCAAAAAGATAGTTGGTTGGTCCATACCTGACCAATCAGTTTCAGCATCTAGGTTTGAAATCTAACTAGAGATACCTCCCTCTCAAGGGGAGGGGGTCATGTTTGTGATATATGGAACTTGCCTGAAGGAGTTAACTGTCACAAACTCCCTGGAAGAAATAACCCTAACTGTTATTAGGATATTAGGGTGCAGAATCAAAAAAAAAAAAAAAAATCACCAGAAAAAAGTACAGACATGTTTAAAAAAAAAAAAAAAAAAAAACAAGAATACCCACAATAATATACATTTTTATACTATAGGAGGCAAGGGAAAGCTCTGGCTAGGCAGGAGTTAAGAAAGAGCTTGGCTACATTGTGTGGGGTCTCTCTCCAAAATTCCCACATTTTCCCCCCTCTCTTGAGGACACCCCAACTGCTGTTGGGGGATGGGAAGATGAAGTCTCTATTTCCTACTGATTAGGACACAAAGTTATGGCAGTCAGGGGTATCTCTCAAAGAGGGGAGGGTCCCTATATAAGGCCTGAGAGAGACCCATCAATCAAACATCACATTGCTATAATTTTTTCCTGCCTAACATTGTGAAACAGGAAGTGATGTATCTCCCCCAGAAGTGGGGAGTGTTCCATTCTTATTGGTTGTCCAATGTAAAGTGGTTGAGTGTAGATGGCATTGTTTTGTTGTCCACATTGAAAACTTGAACATTGTCCCCTGAATTGTTCATCGAATGGCATCATAGCATCCACGATCATCTGAGACTATTCCTATATGGTTTGTAAAGAAGATGACTTACATTATCAAAGTTACTAAGAAGAGATATATACAGCATTTAACCTTAGTTACAGCACAGGTGCCACCTTGGGAAGTCATGAGGATGTTTAGATCCCTGTGATTCTGTATGTTTTCCTCATTATTTGAATTATATAATTAAGAAGGGGAAATCCCTTGGTGGTATCCTTTAAAGCTTTTTGAGTATATTTGGTGAGAGTTTTTATGTTCCAGATTATATCTTTTAATCCAATAGATAGAATGAAAACAGACTAGATGAAGATATCATTGGAAAATGCTCTTAGTAAATCGATGTTTAAAAATTGACAAATTAGCTGGGCATGTTAAGGTGTTTACCTTGTCTTCCCTGCATCTAGGGAAATCTCAGAGTTTATCTTCCAGTCTACCCTGGGGCAAGCTAGAGACAGAGATTGGAAACATAAAAACTTTTAGTGCCATTGGGAGGTGCCCAGAACACATTTTGCCTTAGATCCCACTGTGTGGCAAACCATTTTGATGGTTGGAGGTTTATGACAGAGCCACCCTGTCTTAAAGCCTTGTTTTGTTTTGTTTTCTTTTCTTTTGGAAAGTTGTTATTAGAACCTGTATCTTTGGTAATATATTTCACTCTGTATGTTTTAAGACCCAGTAGGCAGCTAAGATTTAAACATGTATATACCTTTTGGGGGGGTCACTAATGGCTCTCCAAGAAGGATTTTGGGGACATGAAAAGAGCACTGTGGCTTCTCCAGCATTGGTGTTGTCAGTTAGGATGAATACAGGCCTTGTTGATCTTGCTTTTGCCTTTCCCGGAAAGTCTGGAGGACTGGTTTATCCTCAGTTGTGACTCTCCTGTTTTTGACTATACATTGATTTTGTTTGTGGGTCTCCATGTCTTCCATGATCAGAAGGGCAGGCTACCAGAGAGTCAGTGTGAAAATTTTGTCCTCAGTGTTGACTCTCCTGTTAAGGAGTATCTCCCCCATCTCATGTGGTCTCATGACTCAGGAGAAGAGGCAAAAATATTGGCCTATTTTGCTCCATGACTCCAATTGAATTTGGCTTTTACATAGGTAGTTAGAGCACTCAAAAAGGAATTTGTATCAACCTTGTAGAATAGGTACATCTATATTGACATTTATAATTGACTAGTAAAGCATACCTAGTTGAAGAGTGGCATAACTCTCAGTCTTCTTTGTCTAAACTTTGAGTTTACTTATAATGGAACAGTGTAGACCATAACTGAAGTATGAAAATAAACTAATCTTATTCTTTAAATACCTCATGACTATCAATACAGACAGAAAATATTGTTAGTTCTGAAAACATTATTTTTAGCAATAAATCCAAATACATTGATCTAACCTGGAAGACATCTGGAACAGACAATTAGGACAGCCTGAGTCTTAACATCTATGTTTGTAAACATACCAATTACCCAGGAGAATTTGGAAAGTAAATAGTAGAAGTTGAAATCATTTTTCTCATATGAAGACCATTGTCTGATCTTGAGGCTGTACACTGAAGAAGGGAATATATCATACAGAGTTAGCTTAATTATATGCAATAGACCTGAAATACCCAACATAAGAAAATTGTTTATAATAAAATCCTGAGACCTTATGATTACCCACAATAGAGCAGAGTCTGGTCCGTGTTAAATTAGAATAGCTGAGTTCTTACATAACTCTTGGTGAATCTGTTTATGAAAGAGAAAAAATTTGGCAACCAATGTTGTCAGTTTAACCTTGGATATTAATTAATCTGATGTACATTAGATACCCTTATTAACATGAGACGATTTTTATGTTTTACCCTTGACTTATATTTTGTAAAACTTAAATTAGCTATGCCAATATATTCTACCTAATAGGAGGATAGAAGCCACAATGGCTGAATGTAATCCTATAAATTACTTAAATCTGATGATGACAATTTGATAGAATTAGTATGAACAATCAGAAATCACTTTTAAAACTGCAGTATCTTTAATTATAAGAACCTCATCTCAGAAAATGAACATTAGTAACTGAACCTTTATGTTAGAAACTCGATTTTCCCAATAATTAAAACACTGACAAATAAAGAAATGTAGCCAGCTTGGATGAGTACCTTAAAAAGTCCTTTTTCCATGTGCCTTAAACCATGAACAATTTACTGTTTGTGAGCTGTTGATGAGTAACCTTAGCCATAAATGTTTTTTTTTTCAATAGTCAAAACCTTAGCATCTAGAACAGTATCTTCTAACAATACCATTGTTTATTTTCCTTCATTAAAGTTCCATGGAAATTCCTTCTTATTAATCACATTACATCTAGCATTCACAATTTCCTTTCATCAACATTATACAGTGCCACTACTAGGACATGAATTGAAAAGGGAAGTAACAATAAAATGGAGAGATAAAAGAATTTACATCAGCTGGTTTTAATAGTTCAATCATCTGATTTCCTTAAGAACAGCTCTGTGGCAATATCTGGTTTTATTCTGATATACATATCTTAAGCAAGCCTTATGGCTGAAACTGTTCAAATATCCTTTAACCCAGACAGACTAGCATAGCTAGGATTAGAGAGTTAGGAGTGACTGAGCCAGAAATTATAACTGGTGTGATCAGGTCCAGTTGACAGCATTCATCAGTTTAGATGGTTTTACAAGTAAAATAGTTGTGCTCTGTTCTAAAAAATGTTAGGCTAGAGAATTATTTGGTACTTAAAACTGACTTGTGGTGGTCACTTTTTTTTAATGTGTTGTGATCAGTCTTTTGATACCTTTGAAAATCACTATATATACATAGAAATTTATATTTATTTATAGTTGGAGCTTTTACTAAGATTCAGGAGTACTTTATTTCTTCCCAGAATGCCAAATGAATAGAACCATTGAACAGTCTAATCCATAACTCAGGGATTTATAACATTTTCCATGGTATTCATCCCTTCTTTATTTTTATTTATAAGAAAAGCAGAAAAAATATAGCATTTACAGAACTAAATGTCTCTAACCTTTGAGAAATAGATAAAAAATCCATGTCCTTCTCTTTTTGACTCAGTTTACCCATATGATATACCACAAGGATTTCCCTCATATTCTTAATTAACCAGAGGGCCAGTCTGGTTTATGAGGAAACATTGGGAAATATGTAATGATTTAATGCTTGCTCAGGGGTTTGCCTTTAGGAGAACTCGGTCCTAAAGTCAGAGTCAGCTGAGTACATTAATATCTGCCTTTTACAAACTTATTTATTCCATGATGGAGAAGCAACACACATAGTTGGCTTTTATAGAAGGGCTGGCATCTAACACATATTTGTCTTTAGAACATCGTTCCTCATCCTTAATAGAATTAAGAGAAAGTGTACCAAAATGATTTATCTCCTTATCAAATAATAGAAAAGAAGTAATCTAGTATCAAAAGAATTAGACTTTTTGTATGTAATACCTCTATGAATGTAATTGCAAGAAAACTGACAACCATATTTTAAAATAATATTTATCAACAAATATCTATGGATTTTATAATCTACAGATATAAGAGATCTTCTGTTAATAATTTTATGATGCACATTTTAAAAGAGTATAGGCAAAACATACTGGTCCCTGACATAAATTTTACCAACAGTTATGAGAAGTAACAGAACAGTTTTTACAACCAGAGAAGAAAACCTTGAATAACCCAGAGTGGATATCGTTTTTATAATAACCCTGTGATCCTCCTGCCTCAGCTCTGTAAAAATCAATTATATCACATGTGTCATGAGGCTTAACTCACTTAATATCTGTATGAATAAATGTTCTAAGGATTAAAAAGCTTTACAAATTGACTAGAAATCAAATTAATTGAATTTAAATTTAAGTAATTTCAAATACTTATCAAGGAATTCAAATGAGTTCATCTCTCTGCTGCTCTGCTAGTGCAGAGGTCTGCAGGGCAGAGCTGAAAGGCCTTTGTGTCCCTCAAACCCCTCTGTTTAACAGCCTCTACTGCAGGCTCATTCCCACCCAGCAGGACATGAGCCATTGGCTTGTTGTGTGGGAGGGGCCTAGTCATACCAAAGCCCCACAGTGGCTGCATATGCAGGCCGATTTTGGGCCACATCCACAGCCCTGCCCAGCTCCATACCAGAGGTGGTGGATATCAGCCCTGATGCTCTGGAAGTTTTTGAGAACCAAAGGCAGGCAGTGGAAACAGGAAAAAAAAAGGTCCTGTAGTTTCTTGCCTCTGCTCAGTTTAAAAAAGAAAAGGTAAAATAAATTGCCCAGCCATTAGTCTCTGCTCAAATAAAAGACTTTCTGAGCCCCCTGGGGAGCTTTTCATTCATCTTGAGTGATCTCCCAGCTGCCCATTGTCTTTAATTGCTGGTGGCAGACCTTGGGGGAAGGAAAAAACTGCTTCTCCCTTTCTGTCCTGGAAAAGTTGCAGAAAGTTATAACAAAAAGATGCAAAAAGATCCTCTGGAATTTTTTTCTTTGTGGACAATGTACCAATTATGTAACAGAGAATCTGGGGATTAGAATCTAAAGAGTACCCAGCTACTTTCAATGCACATCAGAATTTTTTTTTTTTAATTTTTTTTATACTGAATTTTTGTCTATAAAGTTAAAGAATTAAAATTATAGACCACCAGAGGATAAGGTCTATTGGGAAACGTTATTTAAAAGAAAATGGGGAGCAGGGCATGGTGGCACACGCCTTTAATCCCAGCACTTGGGAGGCAGAGGTAAGAGGATCGCAGTGAGTTCAAGGCCACCCTGAGACTACATAGTGAATTCCAGGTCAGCCTGGGCTAAAGTGAGACCCTACCTGGAAAAACCAAAAATGAATGAATGAATGAATGAATGAATAAATAAATAAATAAATAAATAGAAAATGGGAAGTTACTGA
Organism: Zapus hudsonius; assembly: GCA_004024765.1. Classification (NCBI taxonomy): domain Eukaryota; kingdom Metazoa; phylum Chordata; class Mammalia; order Rodentia; family Dipodidae; genus Zapus; species Zapus hudsonius. The sequence goes on along the minus strand of PVHP010001817.1, from coordinate 38,751 downwards.
GGTCTCCAGCCACCAGTGTGGAAAGAACACATGGGAGAGGTTTGAGCAGAATCTATGCCATTCAGTTAAGCAGAAGAAGGAAAGGTAACAGAGGGCTCATATCAAGAGGAAAAAGGTTCAATTCATGTGGGAAAGAAATCCAGCCTCACTCTCCCCTTACTTTCCTAAGACCTGGAAATTTAGAAGTCCTTCTCCTAGGAAGCAATATGGAAGGAAGATAGGACTTTGTTTTAATGACTTTTAAGACCTTGGCCAAGTAAGTCAAAGAGCGAGCTGGTTGGCCCGTATCTGACCAATCAGTTTCATCGTTTAGATTTGAACTCTAGCTGGACACAACTCACAGTCAAGGGTAGGGAGTTCTAGGGAACTTGCCTGAAGGAGTTAACTGTCACAGTAGGAAAATAACATGGAATTATCATTTTCATGACATTATACAAAGTATTTTGCTTGAAGAAGTAATTAAAGAAGAAAAAATGAGTTTGATAGTTTACAAAAAACTCATGATTAAGGTGTACCATTGTGAAAGCTAACCTTGAGACTAAAATGTTTTAGGAAGTCTAATGAGGTTTTAAGCAGCAGTAGTAGTAGTAGTAGAGAAAGTTTAGCCAGTGGTTAGAGGCACTTGTTTCCAAAGCCTGAGGGCCTGGGTTTGATTCCACAGTACCCATGTGATATCAGATACATGCAGTGGCTGGAGGCTCTGGTGCCCATACACACACAAACTTGTCTCTTTCTCTTAAATAAAAATATTTTTGAAGATATGATAATAGTGGGGGAGATTTGATTTTTCACTGAATAAGCGCCTATAATAAAGATGAATAGAGTAAAATTAAAGAAGTAAAACAAAATTATACTCCTATTAGAAGACTAGTAACTGATTTTGAAATATTATTAGTGGATACCATAATTATGACACAAGTGAGCAAATAAAACTATACCCAGGATATTTGTTAATTATTAAGTGGCATGTAAAGTGGATTGGATAACTATGGTCAATATAGATTCTTTTTTTAAAAAAAAATAAGGAATACAGAATGAATAGGCCTCAGTATTTTAGAAAATATTGGAAGACCCTACTTATATTTATATATGGGACATTAATCATCATGAATAACTATAGTGATAAATGACATATAGATTATATGTTCCTGACTGGTAGCAACAAAATAGTGTTTCTTTGATAAAATAGCAAAGGATGGAAATGAGAGATGGCTCAGTGGTAAAGTCATTTGCCTGCAAAGCCAAATAACACAGGTTTGATCTCCCAGTACCCATAGAAAGCCAGACACACAAAGTGGTGCATGCACTTGAAATTTATCTGCAGTGGTTGGAGGCCCTCATGCACACATTGTCTCTATTTCTCTTCTCTCTAAATTTCTCTCTGCTTGCAAATTAATGGAAATACTTTAGAAAATAGTAAAGTATATAACTGTATTTGACAGGAAAAACATTCTCTATTTATTTAAGGAAAAAAGGTATAAAAATAAAACACAAATTTGGAAGTCTGAATGGAGCATTTGGCTATAAGGCCAGAGTCTGAAGAGAGCACAATGGGTTAAGACAATGACCTACTAAAATTAAAGAACCTGTCATCCTGCCACTGCAGAAGCTCCTATGTGGAGAGGAAACACAAGTATTCTCATAGGCCCAAGGCAGTGGGCTTAATTTAATTGCAGTAAGAGTGAGAAATCTGTATGAGATCACTCCAGTGAAGGAAGAAATGACTACACGAACTGTAGCAAAGATAATCTATTCAGAGCCCAACAGAAGATGCATATCTCTAATTACTTCAAGTACTAGAAACCAGCTTCTACTGTTTTTTTAAGGGGATAAGACTTAAAAATAACAGAACTTTAGACTTTAAAACACAAAAATGGACACAGCTATTGATTACGATTTATTATACTTGAATTGCCCATTTTAGGTTATTGGAAAATAGCTTCATGCTTATACCTGACTTGGTATAAGCTTTTGCTCAACATGATCAAATAATCTAATAATCAGGAAGAAAAATAACATTGAAATTAAAAATAATATTTCATAGTGGACCTGTAATCCCAACAGTCTAAACTTCATAGATATCTTTATCCTACTTAGAGTTCTAAATGCTAAAATTCAGAAATGTATATAAAGGAGGAATAAATATCAAGTCAATGAAGCTGCATGATTTCTCATGTTGTGGTCCCTTGGTTTTCTGCTTTTATGTAAAAACATGGCTCTGCATAATGTTTACCTTTCAAAAACTTCACACAGAGATACATAACTACAAATTTAAGAATGAGGGATCATTTTCATCATTGAATTTTAGATGTGACATTAATTCACCTCTTCCATGTACCAGAAAGTTCATTAAGGTGTTCAAGCTGCTGCAGCCAAGGTCTTCTGCAAAGGTTTCTTTGCATCTCCCCTTTGGTTTCATATTTTTAATTGGTTTAACCAAAAAGAACATGATCTTTTACCTGGTTACAGGACGATAGCCAAGTTTCATATTAGCTTTCTTATCTCTAGTGGCTATCTGGAGCAATACAGCATACTAACGAACAAAATCTAAAGACCTCTGTGACTAGACAAAAAGGGAATGAAAATCTTCATTTTCAGAAAGTTTGAACACCGAACCACATGGCTCCATGCAATTTTCTCTGGTGTGGTTTCTAACATATTGTAAGAAGATTTCCATTGAGTTGAATTCTTTTTGTGAAGGTGTTTTATTGCCAAGCTGCCAGAGTGATGCAGCTGGGTCTCAAATTTTTGGCTTTTTAGTCAAAGCTGAACAGTGGCCATAGATTTTTCTGAGCCACTTCCAATATACAGTAGCAGCTGCTGTGTTTATGTACAATACCACTGTGCAAGTGGCAATTAAAGTACAAAATTCTAGATCCGTCTTTGGGAAGCAGCAGGCAGTCAGCACAAAACTGGCATTGAGCTAAAACAGAAAAGATGCCTACTTTTGAAATGGAAGGCAAGCTAACAAGCCCACATCACGGTGTACATGAAATGGTGAGCAGAAGCCAGCACAATTTGATAACACAGAACAGGAGTCTTTAGAATAAAAGATAACTTCTCCCCCTTTTCTATACACAATTTGGAAGAGTAATTAAAAAGGTTATGAACTGCAGCCTACTAGAAAACAATTAATATTTAAAATCCAGCTCCTATAATAAAATGATTTTAGTTGCTCTCTCCCGTGCACAAAGTCCCAATCCTAATCTTACAAGTGCACATGATTTTGAAATAATTAAGGGTTTTTCTTCTGACTTTTGAGGCACATAAATAAGGATGTCAAAATGGCTCTGATGAAAAGAAAGGCAACTCTAGTCACAGGCAGTGTTCCTGCTGAGAACTTCCCGTCTTTGAACTTCTAGATACAATGTAATTTTTGATGAAAACAGGAGCTTGAAATTCAGCGGATACCAGTTTTCAGGATCTGTCATTAAATACAAAGGGGATATTATCAGAAGTGATTTCCTCCTGCGCTAGTAACTTCCAGAAACGTTCCTCAAGTGAGACTATTTACCCTTAATGGATATAGTCTCCAATGCTATAATTTTCCTTATGTAGTTAAACCTGTCTTTTCATGTCTTACATATAACATTTGGGAAAAATATTTTTTTAACATTTAATGGTTTATGAAAGGAAAAAAAATACTTCTTAAAATATTTATTTATTTGCAAGCAGAGAGAAAGAGAAATAGAGAGACAGAGAGAGAATGAATGAATGAATGAATGAGTGAATATGGGCACACCAAGGCCTCTAGCCACAACAAACCAACTCCAGATGCATGCTCCATTTTGTTCATCTGACTTACAGGGCTACTGGGGATTTGAACTCAGGTATTTACAATCTGGAGACAAGTGCCCTAACTGTTGAGCCATCTTTCCAGCCCTAAAAATTTACTTTGATCACACTCCTTCAATCATCTAGTAGGCAAGTCCATCCAACCTGCAGCCCATGAGGTATGCACGTACCAGAAGAGCCAACAGGGTATACCTGTTAGCTTGGTCCTACCTTAATCACACCTTAAATCTAAGGATGAATTCATAAACTAAACAAAGACTAAAATAAGAAATAATACCTGAATAGATTTTGGAATTTTAATAATCCACATATTATATGTTACATATACTATACCTATCTATCTCTCTATCATTCTGCTGTGTTCTCACATTCTGGAACACTAAACATGTACCCTAATAGTACGTCAGGAAGTTTCTGAAACCTGGATACATTTATCTTAAAGGAAATGTGAAGTTGTGGCAAAAGCAATACCCAGTCAATTATAGTACAATATTCTGAAGTTAGAAGTCCATCACCTTGTTGACTTCTGTTTCCCAATGCCCTCCAACACTTTCCAAATGGTAGTAAGTACTTGACATGTATTTGATGAATAGAGATTAAAACATATCATATTTTGAGATATCAACTACGTAAAATGTGGTAAAGTTACAAAGAAATGTTTTATAATAACAAACATTGACTTATGTAGCAAATTTCAATACACATATTTTTAAATAATTATGTCTTTAGGGTGATTCTAATTGATCTGTCATCCTAAATTTTCTTCAAACTTTTTGAACACTTTGAACAGACTGCCATTGGCCAATCATTATGCAGTTTTCTATTCTTCTGTGCTCAGCAGCTTCGACAGATGATCCATTTAGCTATCAGTTTCTCCTACATCCTTCTAAGGGAAGTCTGTTCACAGTAACCTGGATGTATTCTGTCCCTTTTTTTCTGAGAGCTGGTGGTAAAGTACATTCAAAAATACCCTTTATATGTACCATTGACATTCAAATTGATGGATGTCATTTACCAGCTTATATAAAGAAATGCCTGTGAAAATATGCCCAATTCAGTTCGTTGCCCAATTAGGTACTAAGCAACTTGATGGAAAACCCAAGATTTGAGTGGACAGAGCCTGTGTCTCAGCAAAATAAATAAAGAAGAAATATCCAGAAGAAAAACAAGAGCATATTAAATTGAGCAGAAAATAAAGCAGTTGTATGAAAGTAACTAGGATGTTGAGGTTCCTTTGTTCCTGAAGAGTAGCTGACCTATCCACCAATAAAATAGTATTTTTTAAAATCTAGAAATGGGTTGTGAAGATAATGAATCTTTATATGCCATTGTCTTGGGATAATAAATTTTACATTGAAAACTAAAAAGATAAGCTAAGTACAAACCAAACATTTTGCAAAACTGTCAACTTTTATCACATGAAGGGTAAGATAATACACTTCGGATGAAAATCAAAAGATAAAACAAAATGTGGAGAAATGATACTGCTGTATTTGTGGTCTAGTTTTCACACTTTAACAAAATATCACAGAAAGCGATAAGCTCAGAAAGGAATTCGATATGTTAGTAGACCAAGATTATGATGATATCATAAATTCATGACCTTTTGAAATGAATTCATAGTTACCTATAGTTTATATATGTAACAGTAAAATTATAAGTCTGAAGAGAGTAACAATAGTGACACTTCTCATTGGATGAAGAAGTCACAAGTCACCAAGGTATGGTCTTGACAGACTGCAACAAAAAAGCAGTGAAATTTAAGACATTTGAAAATTGTAGCCAAGAAAGACTGTTCCTATTGGTTCAAAACACATTCTGGTAATTAAGTAGATTATCTTCACAGGGCGTTACTTAAGTCTTTTAAAAGAAAGGTGTGTAGCCAGTTGTGGTGGCACACGCCGGTAGGATATTGCTGAAGAGGCGGAGGCAGGAGGATCATGAGAAAGGAGTGTTACTTAAAGTCTCATGACTACTTATGGTAGGCAGAGGCTCTTGACCCAGCTGAAGAGGGTACATGTAGATGCCGGTTTCTCCAAAGGCTCCTTGCTGATGACAGATGAAATGCATGCCTTTTACCCATGCTATTTGGTCAGAGCTTGTCCTGTTATCTCTAGCTGGAGAATAACTAAACGATGATGGAGGACAACCTATTTCTGAAAAGTGAAGGATTCAAGTCTACCCTCTACCCTCCACATAGACTCCTATAAACCTGTGGCTGATGGGCACCCCAGCAACAGGGCCTAAAATAGGACTCCACATACTTACTCTGATCCTACCTGTGGAGCGGAAGGTGGTATGTTTGAATCGCAATATTCCAGCATGGAAGGTGTGGAAGCATATGCTCCCCTTAGGGCTTTACCTGTGTGGATCTTAGTGGGATGTAGGTGTGTGCATGGACACGATCTTTTGTCTGCAGTATGTGGCTGCGCTGTTTAGATAATACTTCTCTTTCCAGGACAACTGGTTACAAAAACAGGCTTTGGTAGAACCTGTAAGGACTCCCCCTTCTGAAGCTTCTAGGTTCCAAGTGTCTCCTCCAAGAAAGCTAGGGTAAATGAGGCCAAGGGAGAACTGGAAACCACTGTCTCACTGTTCCTGAGGTCCCAGACATGACTGCAGTCTGATCTCCATTTCCAGAGACGTTATGGTATATAGTATTTTGTATACAAGGTGCAGGGCTTTTACTTGTACTTAAGAGAACAGATAAAATATATTTACTCTTTCTTCCTGGAAGTAGAAGTTGTGCTAATACTTTTAAAATGCTGTCATATACAGTATTGATTAAATCAGAATGTGTGAAATTTATTATGCAAATAAATCTTTTTTTTTTTTTTTTTTTGGTTTTTCAAGGTAGGGTCTGGCTCTAGCGCAGGCTGATCTGGAATTCACTATGTAGTCTCAGGGTGGCCTGGAACTCATGGCAATCCTCCTACCTCTGCCTCCAGAGTGCTGGGATTAATGCCTGGCTCAAATAAATCATTTTGTAATTAAGGCTCTTGAAGCTCAGAAGTTGTCAGATTTTTAAATGTTTTCAGGGGTAAGAGTCAAATATTTATTAGCCCTTATATTGCTTTAAGACCAATGGAGCATGTTCTATCTCGTGGTGGTGCACACCTTTCATCCCAGCACTGACTGGGGAGGCAGAGCTAGGAGGATTGCTGTCAGATCCAGACGAGGCTGGGATGACAAAATGTCTTCCAGGTCAGCCTGGGCTACAGAGACCATGCCTGGAAAAAAATCAAAAAAGAAACAAGCAAGCGAACAAACACACAAACAAACAAAAAGATCTTCTGTACTCATGACACCTAGAAAACAGTCCATCTAAATTTCTCCTCATTTACTGTGAGTACAGCCACAGTTTCACGAAATAAAATAAAATTATTTTTTACCATTACCAATGAGAATATATTAAAATATATTTGACCATAAACAAAATAATTTAAGTATATTCAATATAATGTGGTGTGTTTCCCACTTTTTCCGTGTATTGATGTGTGGTTTTGAAAAGCTTCTATATTCAAATAAAGTTTGCTCCATGGGACCCAAATTTCTTCAAGTTCTTTTGCAATTCCTTTTACAAAATGTGACGTAGCTAATATTCTGCTACTTGTTTTGGATCCATGTGTGTATGTGGTTTTCATTCCTCTCTGCTTCAATTAATCTCAGGTCAACTGAAAAACTGGTGAAAATGTAAAGCAGGCAATGGGAAGAAAATGAAAAAATTTGCACAATGTCCTTTTGCACGTTGGTTCACATGTTTTGTAGAAGAAACAACTGTGATAGTTTAGTCCTAGTACTGAAGGCTATCTGTGGTCCAGCCTCCACTGCTGAATGGTGAAACTAGAAGACTCGAAGCTTGATGCTTGATACACCGGGCATGGATTATACATGCCCTCAACATGAATGCTTTGACCTTGTTAAAAATTGTTCATATCAGGCAGGAAGTGATTGCCTTCTGATCTTTGTAACATCTAATTGTTGCTTCTGAAAAATCTGCTGGGATTTTACAAAGTCTTAACACTTATGGAACAACTTTTTAGGTCTTAGCACTCAGGAGGCAGAGGTAAGAGGATTGATTTATGTGAGTTTGAAGCCACCCTAAAACTCAACAGTGAATTCAAAGGAAGCCTAGGCTAGAGTAAGACCCTACCTCAAAAAAAAATGAACCCCCCCAAAAAAAAATTTTTGCCTATACTTTGTGCCATCATTCCTTCAATCTTTTTTTTTTTCTGTAGATTCAAATGTAATATAACTATACCAAATCCTTTATTTTATTTGTAAGAATATGGGGTTAGAGATGAAACAATAAATGATCTTACGGTCACAAAACAGATCTTAAAAAAGACATTCTTTAAAGAGTCATCAATTATTATTCAAATGACTTAATACTATGAGAGATATTCGGTACAAAAGATACTTCTCTATAGTAACTTCAGGAGCACAGTCAATTTCAGAACAGACTCCATAAGAAATGAGATACTCAGGGAGGCGAATATGCCTTGCAGTGCTTTTTAATGGCTGTTTAGTGAAAAAAACACGAGAAAAAAAATAAGACTCTTACTTCCCACTGTGTGCATACAGGAATGCTAGCAACATTATCTTTGAGAAATTTTATATATTCTTGTATACCCTAAAAAGTCACTCCTCTACAAAGTATGAAGGAGTTGAAAATTGCTAATAATGTTGAAGTTATTTCTCATATTTTCTAATTTGTTTATCCTATGCATTGGATGCTCCTTCTCTTTAATTTCCATAGAAAAAGTTAGTTTAGGGTTTTGAAGTCATTTCCCTCCTCAGTGTTCCTCTTCCACGACCCTCTGTGTAAGCTAGTTACCACAGTTTCTCTGTGTGTTTACTGTGAGACATATATTTATTGATTTTTTTTCTTTAGAAACACAATGACAACAATATAAGCACCTATTTTTGCAGAGATGAAATGGCTTTTTGTTTCCTACTCCATGGTCAACTCGAAGTAAAGACAAAGAGCTTTAGTAAGTCTCTTCTTAATCGTGTAAGTGCCCTGATGAAATTGTCTCACTGTACGAAAACCATTATGCTAGACACAAATTAAGGCATGCACAAGACTTTACAATGGTATTTAAAGTGAAATATTTATGAAGTGATTTAAATACTAATGACACAGCCTTCCTAGAGGAGTCACAAAATTAAAGGATACAAACATCCACGCCAGCATTGCACTTGGTGAGTCCTGCAGATACAGTTTTTCATTACTCAATTCATAGAACACAGCCAAGTGAGAACAGAGAAGAGGGCTTGTGGGGAATCGAGAATTTCGTTTGAAGGACATGTCCTCTCCTTTTATCTTTGAGTATTGATAGAAAGTTCAAGAAACTCTTTGTGGCAAATCTGAATATCTCTGACTAAATCCTTATTTCGTTGTATTTTTAAATACTTTATTTATTTATAAGGAAGGGAGGGAATGCCAGGACCTCTTGCAAACAAGCTCCATCATCAAATAGGATGTGGATACTGTGGCATCAAACTCAGGCCATCAGGCTTTGCAAGCAAGTACTCTTGACCACTGAGCCATCTCTCCAGCCCTCCATCCTTACTTTTCTATTCAAGACAATGTCTTCAGCCCTTAATACATATCAATATGCTTCACTCCAATTCTGCCACCTCCTACAGCTCTCTTCCATGCCTTTCCAAATGCCCTGGACGGGCTGGAGAGTTTGCTCAGTGGTTTAGGCACTCGCCTCCAAATGCCCTGAACATCTATTTCCTTATGGACATGTGATGGCTCATGCAGTTCTGCTTCTCACATATCAAAACTACCATGTCTAATATAAATAAATGCATTTGCTGGTGTGGTGGTCACACCTTTAGTCCCAGCACTTGGGAGGCAGAGATAAGAGGATTGCTGTGAGTTGGAGGCCAGTCTAAGACTACATAGTAAATTACAGGTAAACTTGAGCTAGAGCAAGTCTATCTTGAGAAACCAAACATAAATAAAAAAATAAATAAATTCATAAAGCATTTCTCTCCATATCCAACTATATAATGGGTGAGCAAACATCCCCAATGCCTTCCAGCATACTTACTATGATACTCAAGTGCATGGTTTATGGCCTTGACAAGTCATAATTTAACCCTTCTGTGGGAAGATGTTTTTTGACACGAGGTCACCAGAAGGCAATAAATACAGCAGAACTATTACTAGTACCAAGAAATGGGAAGGCATTTAGTTCAAAAAAATAAAACATTCTTCTGCTTAGGAAACAAATTCAAAATAAGAAAAGGAAAGGATTTGATTAAATTGGATGAATATAGATTAAATCCTTACTGTGACTATAAATCTATTATTTTTTAAATTTTTCTCAAAACCCTAACATTTAGGACAAAGAGTACGTAAAATCATTTAACATTTGTAGCATCACTATGAAGAGAAGATGAAACAAATTGAAGTCAACTTTTATCTGTATGAAATATTAGACTAAATTTACAAACCCATATTAAAGTATTGTGAGGAAATATTATAAGTAATGGTCATTTCATAGGAACGAGTGAAGATTTGTACTTTAATTGACTCTTGAACTCTTATGATATGGTGACCAAAACTAACTGATGCTCTGGATGATATAGCTAACATATGGATGTCTCCTAATGTGTTCAACTTAGTGATAGAGGACAGACAGTAAACCCAAAGACTAAATCTTATGAGCAAATGTAACTTAATGCATAATTTAATGGAATAATCAGAACATTTCCCTGGATAACAACTCACTGCTTGACATCAGTTTAATGAATTTTATTTTCTTCACTAAATAAAGTAACACAACCTATCACATTGAATAAGGAATGGGTTAATAGAAACACCTCTGGTGAGCAGTAAGTTCTGATACCCCAGACTTACAGAAAACCAATGTAGTAATGAGTATCTATAATCCCAAAGTCTTTATGACATGTGAGGTGGCGATTGGAAAATCCTCAGAAGCTTCTAGAAAGCCAGCCCAGTGTAGATAGTGGCCAATAACTAAAGATTGCCTCAAATTAGGTGAAGTCAAGGACCAGCATAAGAGGTTGTCCTTTGATCCCCACAAGCACACCTGTATTGACATATATGAGCACACTCATACATACAAATGCACATACATATGCACACAATCATATACATACACAAAAAGTAACAAAAACACATCACAGTACCATATAGTACTGCATTTAGAAGCTCAAAAAGAAATATAAGACAACAATATATAACATTTTATATGATCCCTTTAAAATTATCTTGGCTTTTATTCAACTAAAATGTTTACTATTGAATTATAAACAATAATTTTAGGACTGGGGTTATACCCCATGGGTAGAGTATTTGCCTAGGAATCTAAAGAACCTAAGTCAGTTCTCAGTCCAATTTGACAATTACCTATATTTAAGCCATATAAATGAATTTATAATATTTAATAATTATTTCTTAAGATTTCAGCATCCTATATTTTTCATTCCCCGTATTATAAAGATGTCATCTCTAAATGTGACTATTCACATTTATTTAAGAACTCCCTCACTATTAAATGTAAATTCTTTACAAATTCAGCAGTACATTGCAACTTTCAATGAACTATTCCAACTCCACATGCATGATAAAATTAGTTAATCCTTACTTAGCGATTTGAGCATTTTAATACTAACCCATCAACTCTGGATATAATAAGAAAAAAACATGATAGTCAATATCCCTTTTAGAGGTCACATCCAGAAAAATACTTTAAGCTATGTTTAAAGTGACAAATTGTATTTAAGCCATCATTTAGTATATGAAAATGCCTCTATACATTATTACTATTGTTGGTATGTGTGTTCCATGCCATACTAAGCTTGCCATGAACTTAGTAATTTTGTCCCTGTTACCTGATTACCTGGTCCAATCTTGCCAGGAAGAATGTATATTTCACTTTCTTGTTCAGTAAAAACAAAGCATGGCTGCTTGTGTTACCACTGTGTCTCCCTTGAGTTCATCTCTTTCTGGAACATACATACCTAGAGGGCAGATGGGGTCTAGACTCCAGTAAGGATGGGACTTCTCTGAACTTCATGAGAGCATGTCAGATTCAAATCATGGAAATGCCTGAGCCCAGAAGTAAGGAGCCTTCTCATTCTGTCATATTTCTAACGTGGAAGTGGTAGTTTCTATACAATTTGTGGTTAACACCATCATTGAATATGAAACCTTATCCTTGAAGTAGAGAACAGAGATCAGCAAAGCTGTTATGTGTGTTCTTTTTAACCTGAAGAATTATTAACTAATGAGAAAGAAAATAGTTAATGACAGTTTTCTTTAAATAAGAGCCAGGATTATGGATTTACATTAATGATCTAATTTCATTCTTAGAAGTAAGTATCATAATGTCGTCGTTCTAAATGGCATATCTAAGTTTCATTGTGGTCCATTAACTTGTGGAAGGGTACTAATTAAGCTAGAAATATCTCAGAGGATGTTTCTACCTGTCTATGTATGAAAATTTTAGTATAGCTCAGTATGCAGATTTTAGAATTGCAATATATAATTTGACAGACTACAAAAATGCATTTCAAAAGGGATACAGCTCTGTGTTGAGTGTTATATGGAAATGATATTGGAGGAGACCGTGCTAGGTATTTCTGGAAGAAACAGGTGTATATATACACAGAGGTAAACATAGTACTAGATAGAGATGTGTTGAGAGAAAAGAGGGGGATGTGGTAGAAAGGAGAAAGCAGAGAAAGCAGAAGGAGAGAGGAGAGGGGACGGGAGGGGAGGGGAAGAAGCCAAAGGAGGAGACTGAAGGGCTGAGGGAGGAAAGGAAAGCAAAGGATGAAGAAGAAACTCACGGAAGGGGAGAAAAAGCAAAAAACTAAAAAAAATAATAATAAACTAGGATAAAATTCAAGAATGACAATCACTCCCAGTGTAATGGAAGCCTTCCTTCCTCCTGCTGCACTAATGGTCACAGAATCTTTATTGAGAATTGTCTTCCCCTGCTCCTCGTCTTGAACATTTTTCAGTATTGAAATAGTCCTAACTGTTCACTTGGTATTTTTCCCATTGCTGTTTCATTTGAGAAATATCTCAAGCCTCCATGTGGATGAGATGAAAAACTCCATTTTCTTAGCTTGCATTATTTTATAATTATTACCTTATTTTATAATGTTGCATCTCCCTATTTTCTATCACTACAGTTGAAATCAAATGGCATAATTTTTTTTTGGGGGGGGGGTTTGAGGTAGGGTCTCACTGTAGCCCAGGCTGACCTGGAATTCACTATGGAGTCTCAGGGTGGCCTTGAACTCATGGGGATCCTCCTACCTCTGCCTCCTGAGTGCTGGGATTAAAGGCGTGCACCACAACACCAGGCTTTCAAATGGCACAATTTTACATATTTTAAAAATTAATTTTTGAAAATATAAAAAATCATATTTTTAAAACTTCAGCTTCAATTTTTTAAATTTTAGAAATATAGTTTTGCAATATTAAAATGTCATCTCAGAAGTTCAACATTCCATATTATAAATATATTTGGAGGTATATAATTCAAATTAAGGAAAAAATAACAGTATGCCTTTTTGTAATTTTTGAATTATTGTATCAAAACAAATGCTAATGCTACACTCCATAGATATTGCTACTTTTAGGATAGGTTCAAGTCTTTCCTCAAAGGCTGAAGTGCTGGGAAGCTTGAACTTTGGTTGGTGATATTTAGAAAGAAAAGTTAGATGTCTTAAATAGTAAGACCTCGTAGGGAGTTATTCATACTTTGCGGGATTCCTGAGGAGATCTTATGAGAGAATGGTCATAAAAATCTGAATTTGGTTAAATGTCATTACTTGCTCCCTTGTGCTGCCCCCACCGATACCATCATCATGGTGTGACGGAGAACAGACCCTCTCCAGAGCTGAGCAAATGCAGGAATCATATACCCTTGCTGCTCTAGAGCTGTAAATTGCAGAGTAAACATCACTTCATAAGGCTCAACTGCTCAAGTATTTTATTTTAGTATGAATAGCTAACTAAAGTTATCAACTTTGTTATTTTAGTATTTTTTCTAACATTTCAATACTGCTATGAAACAGAATTCTCCGGTTTCAATTCCTGAGTTTTAAATTCTTACATGATCTGAATTTTTGACAAAATAATAGAAATCTATAGCTTTTCTAATCCTAGCTACAAAAATCTCCGAACAGCTGAAAAAGACCAAAATTTATCTTGGTCAGTTGTAGTGATGCAAAGTCAGGCAGTTGGCATTAAAACATAGAATTCATAATGAAATGTTAATTAGACATGCTTTCTCCTACATCCTAGAGCAGCTCATTTTCTTTCCCTAGATAGAATTCAAAAGTGTAAACAGCTGAGGGTTTATAACAGTTTTAGAAAAACAACTCAGGTTGGTAAAAAGTCACCCTCTAACTATAAATTTCCACTTAAAAATAGCTGCATGACTTGACCTCTTGCACATGGATAATAGATTTCAAACAACCTACAATGATTATTGAAAACCAGTGAATTCCATCAATCACCAGTTGCCATAATGAAAGAGTTTCTATAAAATTCCTTAGACAAATAATGTAATATTTAATTTGAAAAATTATATATAAATATATGTGTGTTTGTGTGAATGTCAGCTAAAATATAAAATTCTGCTTCTCAGAATAGTTAGTTGTCTTTCATACTGAAAACAAGCTGACGTAATTCAGTGTAAATTATGTTTTCATGGAGAGTATATGCATTGGAAGGAACCAGGTGTTCACCAGCTTTGGACTATTCAGAACAAAAATTATTAGGGAACTTTATTTGATAGAGCCTACAGAAATGAATTCAAGCCAGGAACAGGAGAGGAATGAAAATACAATGTCTACTTTTTTTGTGGTTGATATGAAAAGAAATACAGCCTCCTCTAATAAACCTTTGACATTCCATTTAGCTTGGGGATAAAGAAAAAGGCACAAAATGTCACCTTAGAAGACCACATCCTTTAGGTAAAGAGGCCATATGTTATATATATTGTGGCACACCTTTAGTCCAAGCACTTGGGAAGCTGAGGTAGGAAGATTGCTGTGAGTTCAAGGCCAGCCTGCAATTACAAAGTGAGTTCCATAGCAGCCTGGGCTCGAGTGAGAACCTGCCTTGAAAAAAATAAAATATAAAAAAATCGAGGCCATTCTTCATTTAAGAGTATTTAAGAATAAATTTAACAGTATCTGACACTCAGGAAGCAAATACCAGAGATCATATGTAATAATTATATAGACAATAGAGAAGAAAAATAAAGTCATTCACACTGATTGAGAGATGGGAAGTGACCATCCATGCAGCAGGGACAGTGTGAGCAATACCAATGTGAATAAAGAAAACCTCTCACACTGTTCCGCTCCTTTAATCATCTCTGCTATTTCCTCCGCTGCTTTAGTTTTCCACTCTACTCCTATTTCATTCATGACTCCAATGCTCCTGCTAAGATGATGCTCACAAGAAAGAACCCACACAGGTGGAGTATTACAGCTGCTGCTTGTACTGCAGAGAATTCAATGAATGGCACTCCGAGAGTGGAGATGAGGGCAAATGTTGGGACTCACCACTGCTTCTCCACAGAGAAGTTAATGCCTTGTCCTGGGCACACGGCCACCTCCCTACCACTGTAGTTCATTATCTATTCCACATAGCCTTCCCAAACACTTCACAGTGGATTTCCTGTACTGTCACACTTTAGACTTTAAAAGCTTCTATGATAGTGGACATGGTCTGGGAAAGGGGAAGAGGGTAGTGTGATTGTCTCTAATAGCTTTCACCACTAAAATTTACCATTCATTACAAGACAGTAAGCACTGGACTTCCAGAAGAAAAAAATATATATAACTGAAAAGAGGTCATTCGATTTAAAAAAGCTTTTCCCCAAGACTGTCAGATAACAAAAGTGTCATTCATAAAATTATTAAAATACTGTCTCAGTCCAAAAGAAGGTTTAATTCTTTCATGGAGGTACAGAAGTGAAGCTGTGTTCTAGTCATGTTTCTCATTGCTGGCAGAAAGAACTTGACCTAAACCACCTTGGGAAAAAAGGTTTATTTTGGCTTACAGACTCCAGGGGAAGCCCCATCAGGCAGGAAAAACTGATGGCATGAGCAGAGGCTGGACTCACCTCCTGGCCAACATCAGGTGGACAGCAGCAGCAGGAGTGTGGGCCAAACACTGGTAAGGGGAAGCTGGCTAGAACCCCCATAAGCCTGCCCCCAACAACACATCTCCAACAAGGTTCCAATTCCCAGATTGCCATCAGGTGGGGACCAAGCATTCAAAACGCATAAGTTTATGGGAAACGTCAGAAGCAAACTACCACATTCCACCCCTGACCCTTATAAATGGTCACCATACATGATGTAAAGTGCATTGCACCCAGTTCAATTCCAAAAGTCCGCATAGCTTTACCAGTTCCAGAGATGTTCAAGCATCCCCATAAACTAAGGGCTTTAAACTGAGCCATAAACATAATGGCAAAGAATAAATATTCCCATTGCAAAAGATGGCATTGGACATAACAAAGATTGAACCCATTTAAGTTTTAAAACAGGGCAGACATGAAATTCTGTGACTCCATGTCTGACACTTAATCAGTGACAAGTCTCCAAGTCAGGCAATTCTAACTAGTTATGAGTCTCCGGAACTGCAATTCCACCCCTCCAGCCAGGCTACTCACAGTCCTGGAAAACTCCATCAGGTGCCAGCAGCTGTCCTTGGCAGCCATCCTATAGTCCTGCCATCTCCATTAGGTCTCCACTACAGCCCACAGTTCATCCTCATGGCCCCATTGGGACCCTATGCAGGTCATCCAACAGGCCTGCTTCAAGTATCCATGGTCATTTCCAAAATTCAAAACCGTGTTACAAATCCAATGACCCTCTCTCCTGCATCTGTTTTACTCTCCAGTACCACGTGACTACCAGCTTGTTAATCCAGGGCAGAAATCAATTGAACTTTGAAGAGCAGGAGACTTCCTTCTTCATTCAAGCCCCTCACTTCAAATGACTCCACATTCTTCCTGCTCTCCTGCTGTCCAAAAATGTCTCCATCTCGATGGTTCCAATCTCTCAAGCAATTGCAGCTGAACAGGCAGCAATTTTGACCCAAAGATTTCATTTCTTTCTCTGCCATCTCCATCTGCTCACACCAATCCATTTCTATGCAAAGCAACCCTGCAAAAGTTCTCCGGACACAGGCAGGCAGAACACAAGACTCTCACATAAACTGCTTCTAGACCAGTCCTGACATTTTTTTTCCACCTTATTAAATCAAACGGCACAGTCCTTAGGTTAGGTCTTTCAACTTTGACCACAATGGTTCATCAAGCTGTACTTAGAACACAGCAAGGCATCTCTTAGGCCAAGGTTTCAAATCCATCCACATTCCTCCTGCAAATAAATTCCAAAAGACCAAAGCCACAGTATCCATTTCTTGGTACCCTTTTAACTATTGCAGTCCTCTTCTCATTGCTATCACAAAGAATCTGACCAAAAGCAGCCTAGGAGAAAAGGGTTTATTTCAGTTTATAGACTCCAGGGAAGCTTTATCATAGCCAGAAAAAATATGGCATGAACAGAGGTTGGGTATCAGTTCCTGGCCCACATCTGGGGGACAATAGCAGGAGTGTATACCAACCACTGATGAGGGGAAGCTGGCTGGAATACCCATAAGACAGTCCCCAAAATCATTTCCAACAATGTTCTAATTCCCAGGTTGCTATCAGCTGGGGACCAAGCATTCAGAACACGTGAGTTTTGGGGAGACACCTGAATTAAACCACCACAAGCTGGACTTTGTTTTTACATATTTTGACACAAAATGATTATACATATTTATGGAATACTGTATGATGTTTCTGTGTGTGAACATAAGACATAACAAAAGCCACATTAATAGTTCTGTAGTTGCCTTCAGGTTCCTGACCAAAACAGCTGATGGGAGGAGAGCTTTTACAGTCATTCAGTCTTGAGGGGAAGTTTCCACGTGTCAGAGAAAGGAAGGAAGGTCAGAGGCTGGACGAAAGTCTTTGCCACAGCAATTGGAATAAAGCAGAAAATGTGAGCTGAACTCTGGCAAGGGGGAGCTGGCTGTAACACCCCTAAGCTTGCTCCAAGCAACACACCTCCTCTATGCCACAGGGATGAACCCAGCCTTCAAGTGCATGATCCTAAGGGGTGGGGGCATCTGATTCAAGTCCACATTTACCATATCAGCATGATTTCCCAAAATACTTTTGTACAATTTGTACAATTTCTTTCTTATACTCAGATAAACATGCTATCCCTTAATACCATAATACAATCTGCTCTTTCTAGTCGTCATGTTGTGTGTACATGCATTCTTGTTAAACAAGGATAATAATTATTTTCCCACCTTTAAACACATTGAAAAGGGGACTTACTGACCTTGTTTCTTTGTGTCTGTATGTACAAAATTAAAATGAGTAAGTCTTACCTCCCATGGGTTTTTCCTGACCTCTAGTTATCAGTATATTGTAAGCTATTTTCTCATTGGATATGTATAAATACCTAGGGGCAGCTTCTATGTACATCATTCCCAATTTGCTACAGACATTTTAAAAATATCTCATCATTAAACACACAGAGCATGTACTCCTTATAACAAACAACCAAAGGAATTTATATTTAAAATTAGTCATGAAGTGTCTAGATTACTGCCAAATGAAAGAATGATGAAATAGCACATGGAATACTCTGGAAGTTTATTATTTTTACAGTGTTATATTTGTTTGTCTCAATTCCATGGTACTTGTGAGTAAAAATACAGAACACAAGAGGCAGGAGAGGCCAAGACATTAGAAACGGGAAGGTTTGGGGAAGGCGTAAGAGAGAGAAAGTGGATATGTAAGCATAAGGATGAATATCACGGGAGGAAACGTCTGAGTGTGGCCAGGGGAGGGGATGGAATAGTGGAGGTGGAAGGAGATTTCCCCAAGACAAAAGACTTCAAAAATAGTCTGTATTAGTCCTTGTGGCAAGGGATCCTGGATATCCTAGTACTCAGCCCGGTCTTCCTGGCCCAAGTGTGTTGTTACTGATGGGTGCCATGCCTCTGGACAGTCTCCCCCACCATGGCTCTCACAATCTTTCCACCCCCTTTTCCGCTCCAACTGATCAGGGATGGGGTGGGGGGGAATTGGGGAATTCGGGATAACAACTCATTGTTTGCCCACTAAATAATGTAACTCATTATGGACAATAAATATATATTTTTTTTAAAAATAGTCATACATAAACTACTTCTTAGTTAGCTAATTAAAAATATGACTTACAATGAGAGAGTTCAGGTATAAGTATTCTGATTGAGTGTTATTAATGCTGTGTCCAGATAACATAGGTTGTTATAAGAAGTCCAGAGAGTGAGGTTGGGGGTTCTTGTTAGTCATGGAGGCCCCTAAGAACCCAAAAACAATTAGGGCTGGAGAGATGGCTCAGCGGTTAAGGCACTTGCCTCCAGTGCCTAAGGCCCCGGGTTCAATTCCCCAGTACCTCTCTCTCTCTCTCTCTCTCTCTCTCTCTCTCTCTCTCTCTCTCATCTCTCTGCTTGAAAATGCATAAATAAAATGTTAAAAAAACCAATTAGACTGTCAATGTTCTTGAATTAGAGTGGAACCACACAATAATTCATAAATCTCACTTAGGAGAGAAACTGAAGATTGCAAGGAAGGATTTGCACAGAACCATCAGCACGTGGAAAGTACTTCATAAAGTTCATTTAAAGGAAATTGAGGCTTCTAAAAAGAGATGAGATCAGAGCCACAAGCACATGGAAGGTGGGATCTAGGTGCTTGTGGGGAGACAGGAGAAACACACATGGCATCTGCTGTGTGCTTTCCCATGGAGGGAAGTTAAGAGGGCAAACAGGAGGACTCAGAAAAATAGCAGACACCAAGAAACATAACGAAGAAATAAGTAGTAAAGAAAGTCAGACTTATGGTTACCCTGGATTACAGGCAACAGGCCTAGAGTTAGTGAGAGCACCCACTTGGTAGATCTGGAGTGGAAGGGAAATATACATATGGAAGATTCAGAGACCAGAGGAAAATCATCCAAGTAATCAAAGTGGAAAGTTACTCAAACTGTCAATAGAATCAAGCAGAAAAGTTCTCCCATAGCAAGAAACAATGCTATGCTCTCCAACCCTCACCCAGCCAGGCCAGCTGGGAGTAGAAGCTGGACTCAATTATACTCAAGCAACACAGGATAAAGCTACACACACACACACACACACACACACACACACACACACACACACACACACACACACCCCAAGGGTCAAATAGAGACACAGAGAGGGACAGGAGGACCACAACCTTTATAGCATCAGATTCACGAATGTAAGGGGAAGACCAGAATGGTGCGTAGGTTTGGAGGGGAGACACAAGGCCAAGCCCACTTGAGTCAGCGCACTTGGTAGAGTGTTAGACTGTGGGCAGCCAGGAGCACTGTAGATCAGTCTCAGTCAGACATGAATTCCAGTTCTGCCAAGAGTTCTAGCAGAGGTGGCACATACCGGGGCCTCAGTCTCCAACTGAAACTGCCTACAACAAGCAACCTTCCTTCTATCCTCCTTTACTCTTGCTAAAGACATCACATGCTTCAATTGTAGAGCACTGGGAAATTAAACAGGAATTGAACTGCAAGCCCCCTTCTATCTAGCTATCATGCTGCTGGAACGTTCTATAGAAGCTTCTGGGAAAGAAAAGTTATCCACAGCTTTAACCAGAGATGAGCTCTGCAAGCTATGCAACCAGTAAGCTACTCATGTCGTGCCCATGGGTGAAATAGTGATATGACTTTATGGGGGAGAATTCTGATTGGATTTGAGGTCTGCTTCATGGGAGGAAATTCACGTTTGGCACTAAAAACTTAATCAAAAGCCTATGGCTGGACCATCATCAGACATAAGGGTTGGGAGAGGACTACTGAAAGGATATGTCGTGCTCATCAAATTGTCCTTTAAATACTTATGTTTATGCCTACATATTCGTGCTGCTCGTACTTTTGGTCAGAGACACTTCTCTTACTGCCAGAAGGAGACTCACAACCTGAGTTCTGAGAATATGTGCTTGTGAGTGCTAGACACGAAATGGAACCTCTCTAGCAGGTCTACTGGTAGAAAAAGCAGGACATGAATGAGAGGGAAATATCAGATCAACAGCAGAGACGGTCTTCATTCGGGGAAAGGCAGTGAAGGGATCAGGCCAGCCAGGTCACAACCAACTTCCCTCTTAGACTTGGGTGGGGAGTCATTGGAATTCTTTGGTTGCAGTGCAGTCAGTCCACCTTGCCTGCTGGCTTGGACCACTTCAGGGAAGTGATAATCAGACAAGTGGTCTGAGTCATTCCAGGAAGGGGATAATTGGGAGCATGGTTGGTGTGTTTTGGGAAACAGAGAGTTGCTTTGAAATAGCAGTAAGAGTCCAAAAATGGAGTCATTCTGGGTCTATCACCCACCAGGACTCATGGAACATTACAGAAGAGAGGGCAGAAAGAATGTAAGAACCAAAGGATGGGGCTGTACTTTTGAAATGGTGTCTTCCAGGCATCCTATTCCTAGCCTCACATCCTATAATTAACAATAATTAACCCCAAAATGTGTTGTCATTGATGGTAGAAGAGGGATAAGATGGAAAGAAAAAGGGATGGGGGAAGGGGAGTGAAAGAAGGTATTGATTGGATCTTATGATCTAAACACAATATGTACATGCATGAAATTTTGAACTAAAAAGAATTATCAAAATATGTAAATCTAGATATGCACAATCACACATATAAAAAGTCAAGTTGGTAAGTCTGAATATTATTATAGATAACAAATAGATAAGAAAATATTTGCCCATTTTCAAACAATGTGACCTTCTTATTTTGGGATTACATTGAGGATTCAGAACTAATAAGAAAAGATAACTTATAAGAAACAAGTATACTGTGATATTATATTTTTTGTATATAAAATAGTACTTTCAGTACAAGACCCTATTTATCTTCATGTCTTGTAGTTTTAAAAATACTGGGGTGACATCTTATTTATCCTCACAAGTTTTCATTTCAAATACACCTTTCTACACTAGAGAGAGAATAGAAGAAATCTATCTTCTATCAGACAGCCTCAGTCAGGGTTTGAAACTCAGAGAGAACAGGGAGACTCCATGCCAACTCTCCCTGGCAGAACTGGAACTCATGTCTGACATGGATTGGTCTATAATGCCCCATGGCTCTATCACGCTTCCATTTTCTAGGGGGCTAGCCCTGAGGTCCAGCCTCCAAGTCTAACCACTCTGGTCGTCCCCTTGCATACCTGAGCCTGACAGTAGGAGGGTAGGTATCTACTTCCTTTCTGGTTCTTTTTTCCTTTACCTCCCTGTCTTCACTGGGGTGACAGGGATCCACTTGAGCAACCCATTGACAGCCTGGCTGCTTTTCTTTTTTGGGGGTGGGCATAGTACAGTTTTTGGTGTATATTTGGGAGACTTTTCTGCTTGCCTCTGTTTTATAGTTTTAAATTACTTGTATAATTTTCGTATGGTCTCTGAATTCATCATGTGTGCATTTATCTACCACGGGGTGCTCCCACAAACTCCAGACGTGCTAGTGTGTCTGTCATCCCTTTAAACGTGGGGTCACCAGGAGTACTGCTCTCTTTATTACTCAGTTCTCCTCTGGAATTTTTTGGGTTTGCCTCAATATTTTCACTCTCACTTCTTGGTCTCACTGTCTGCTCTCTAAGTCTCCTCTAAGGGAAGGCAGGTGGCAGATGTCATGTGCTTCTCTCCTAAATCTGCCTGCTAAACACCTAAGCTCTCCCAGTCTCTTCCCTTGGGAGCCTGTTTCTCTCATAGACTGAATGCTTGGGATGCTCCTCCAATCTTTCTTGAAAACCTCAGTTTTTAAATCACTTTCCACATGCTTGTGACTCTAACCTTTCTTTAAAAGCTCCAGTTTCTCTTAAATGATGATCTACTTTCCATATGTTTGGAGCTTTACTCTAGTTATTCCCTAAAACTCTATTTTTTTTGTTTGTTTTAAATAAGCTTTATAAAGTATACTGTGTTTTCTACTTGAGAGTATGGTCTGATCTTTCTTCCTAGATCCAAATTCCCCCTAACCTCCACAATTTGTGATTTCTCCCCAAAGAAGCTTAATAATACATAATTTGTCCTTCTTAAGTCTGTATTAATTAATTCTTTTTAAAGATTATATTAGAACCAAGATTTGGGGTTCATAAATCTGAAGGGATACCTCCTGAACCCCAAAATCCCACATCACGCTCTAATTTAAAAAAAAAAACCTAAAGTTTGGGACATTTGAAAATTAATATTTTTCTACATTGTGGGTAGATTTAAAAAGTTTTCAGGCAGTTTTTTACATTTCCAGTCAAACTCTCTTGTTGTTATAGTATCTCTAAATTATTTGTTCTTTTCTCTTTCATAAGATATGGAAACTTAACTTTATATCTAAATGCTTATTAACACCCGCTTAACTAATTTGAAATACTTTTAATCTCTGCCGTAGCTTCCTTAAATTTTCCATTTTCACATTTCAAAGAACTTCCTCCAGAATATCCCAGAATAAGGCTCTTCAGACCTCCACCATCACTTACATTTCAGATTTTGGAATGTTCATGTCTGTCTTCATCCATTTTTTCCTTCAGTAACAATATTTATTTATTTTTCTCATCTTTTGGTTTAACAGTTTCTCAAACACAGCACAAGCATCTGGCAGGAGCCTCCACTCTGTCATCTCCAGACAGAGAGAGCATGGGAAGGACAGCTCAGGAACGGAAGGTGTCTGAACTCATCACTTCTCCCGCAATAATCCTCTCCTCCTACAATGATGGCACTAGTTCATGTGTAAGAGAAGAGCCCTCACCAACAAATCACCTCTTAAAGGCACCACTCCTTAATACTGTTCCATTGGCAAATACACTTCATCAGAAATGGAGAGTTCATTCAAACCATAGCACTGACCCTCCCTCTTTTTACATGTTCTATTTTTCCTTTTAAATAAATCTGTACTTTCTCACTCATTTCAGGGGTAAGAGTCTTAATATTATTTTGAGAAGTTTCTAAATAATGCATATATGCATATGTATTAATTTTTGGTTTATTGTTTCACAGAACTTTTCCCTCTGCCCATAATCAGTTACATTTTATCATTTATGTTTCTGACCTTTTGTTGCTTAAATTTCTCCTAAATTTAATATGAATTCCTTTATGTTTTATAAATAATTTGCCATGTGCCTTAAATACTTCTGCATATATAAAAGCCTTAAAATAGTAAATTATTTGAAGAGATTCTATATTACAATGTGATATTTTACTTTTGTGAATATTTAAAAAACATTATTCTTGGAATGGAGAAATGGCTTAGCAGTTAACACATTTTTCTGCAAAGCAAAAGGACCAGAGTTTGATTCCTCAGTACCCATGAAAAGCCAGAGGTACAAGGTGGTACATGCATTTGCAGTTCATTTTCAGTGGTTGAAGTCCCTGGTACACTCATTCTCTCTGTCTGCAATCCTCTCTCTCTCTCTCTCTCTCTCTCTCTCTCTCTCTCTCTCTCTCTCTCTCTCTCTCATTTCCTCTCAAATAGATAAATAGATAAAATATTAAGAAAAACTCTTCTTAACATTTGCAAATATGTACTTTATATTAGCCACTTTTGAGATGCCAGGATCTTGTTGCCCAGTGAAAAGTTCAATTCTCCCCAAGCACCATATCCTGACTCAGAAGCTTCTTGCTCTAAACTGTATTATCTCTGTATCTCTTAACAACTCTTGCATCTTCTATTCTCACATTTTACTTACTAATGCAGAGTAGATGTATTCAGATTACATCTCCCTTTCTGCCCATCTTCATTCCATATTGACCACTTGCTCTTCCTTGAAGTCTCAATTTAGTTATCATTTCTTCTACAAAACCCACTGTGGCACTTGTAATGTACTCTGGATTTTCTGGGTCACAGCCTCTGTGGTGCTTTGTGGAAATAGGTAGTGACAGTCTTAATCCAAGAATCCAGAATGGTGTCTGACTCCTAGTAAGAGCCTGCAATTATTTACTGAAGAGACAAATGCATGTACTCAGTTGCTTTCAGGTGGTACACTGAAGAAGGATACTGTTTTCTGCCATTTTTGCTGCATGTCAGCATATAAATGTTAATTTCAAAGAAGAAAGAGATTCTTAATTGGATATGCCCTATAACATCTTTTATGATACTTTGCATATAGTTGGTATTGTGTTTAACATATTAAATGGAGAAGTTGCATGCTATATTGATGCTTTTAAAAGTATTTTAAAATGCCATTTGTATCTATGCAAACGTCATATTGCCTTCTCACTAGATCATGTATTTATGCATATTAAACTTCTAGTTATAACTTGAACTTTAGGCTAATTCTCAAATATTTCTTGTATCCTTTTGGCTAAACAAGTTATATTAAAATTGAAAATATAGCACAGAATAATAACTTACTAATACCCTATAACACCATATTGATTGATATGGTAACACCATATTGATCAATATTTATTAATAACACCATATTGTTCTCTACCTAGCTCAGTGGTATAAGGGCAATGGCTGGAAGTCAAAAGGAAATTTGTTCTGCCTGCCTATGATACATTTAATATAATCTACTTGTCCAATTATAAATTTTGGTTATGCAAAATCAAAGTGCAAAGGAAAAACTTACATATTTCTTTAATTACCTATTTTAAAATTTATAGATTTAAGACTATTGGAAATATAGAATAAGATACAAATTGCCACAAAGAAAGGTTTGCCTCAATGGGTCATATAAAGAACACTTTTTTAAATGGAGAAATACTTTTATATTAAAATAAAATTATTAATAACTGTTAATGAAAAAAATGAAAACCAATGTCAGGTTCAACTTTATAAGAAAAGGAGACCTGGAATATTGGGTGGATGATTCCTTAAGGAAGAGAGAAAAATGACGAAAGTCAGAGTGAAGCACATGCCTCACAAAAAGAGTGACACTTCATCAATCTGCAAAATGTGACTGTTGAAATCACCAATCATTTCCTTTTAATCATGACCTTTGGGAAATTATAGGCAAAGTAAGTGACATGTAATGAAAACCCTGACAAAACACCTTAAAGTTCAGCTAAAAATCATTAGGGGAAAAATTCAGAATCTTCTTGTAATATAGGAAATTGACGTAAGCTTTATACTGATATTTAATTTTTAAAAATCATATAAAATCATATAAAACTTGACAAAATTCTTGAACCTTACTAGATATGATGGTGTTTGACTATAATCCCAGCACTCAGGACGGAGGGACAGAGGGATCAGAAGTTCAAGGTCAACCTAATTAACACAGGAAGGAAGAGCTGGTGTACATGTGGCATTGTCTCAAAAAAAAAAATCAAAAGAAAAAGAAAAAGGAAAAAAAAATTGAAATCTGAGTTAAGTTTTCAAGGACTTTAAACTGACATGAAAGTTATGACAAAAATAGACTAAAATAAATTAAAGACTGCAATGAATTCTGGGATTTGAGCACTTGATTTTTGTGGGTGTGTAGTTGAATGTTTCATATCCTGGAAAGTAAAGAGTCATCAGGAAACAGAAATGTAAGGGCAATCCACATGTTTTGCAGGATTTTTTATTTATATGCTCTCCTTAGGAAAACATGTAGCTTCCATCAAAGGAAAGGCAAGAAATCTCATCCAGAACTTTGCTATGACTTACTCTAACAGGTAAAATGCCTGGCATATTGAAGAGCATCAGCCCAAGAAGGCATGGGAATGAGCAGACAGGAAACCTTGAGGACACCCTGAGAAAAAGAGAGCATTTCAGATTTTATAAAAATAAGATTGTGCCATGAAAGCATGCTTTGTTCAAAAGCTATGTAATCCAGAAACGTCACAACTTTAATGCTAAAAGAACAAATAAACAGGAACTGAGAGAAGGCATAAAAGTTAAGATGCTTGCCTACAAAGAGATACCCCAGTGTTCATGTAGGCCAAATGCACAAGGTGGCACATGCATCTGGAGTCCGATTGCAGCAGGTCGAGGGCCGCATGCACCCATCCCAACTATTTCTCTTCCATAGCTCTCTGCTTAAAAATAGTGGCAAAAAATTTAAAAAAAATACTTGATCATGTTGCTTAAAATTATAAAAAAGAGAGGAAGGTGTCACAGTCAGCCACACGCCACTGGGATGAATCTTCAAACTAGGCACAATTTGGGGGAGGAAAGGATTTATTGAAACTACAGATTGAGGGGAAGTTCCCTAACAGTGAAAGAGGCTGGCCCTCTTTCATAGGTCTGAGCAGAGAGAAAAACCCATCACCTACACCACACACACAGAACAGGGAACAGGAAGGAGGGCCAAAGAAAATTTCTTCTCCTTTATATAGGCTTAGGGTGGGGTCTTGCAACCCTTCCACAGACTTTATGACTTCTTGAGTCTCTGGAATTTCCTTCCTGCACTGCCCACCCAGGAAAGGATGTTTACTTCCAGCTTCATTGAGCTTCTTTACATCCTTCACCTTGCTAAGAGCCTGCCTTCCTGTAAACATCCTCAGAGACCCACCCAAGATAATTAAAAAGATAAGTTTATGACAAAAACTAACTATCACAGGATGTGACTCAGTTCTTTTAGTGGGGGTGAGGGCCCATGCATGTCAGTAAATCCCAGCACTGGTGAGATGGGAGGAAATAATCAGAAGTTTAATATCATCCTTGACTATACAGCAAGTGTTACCACCCTGGATACATGAGATCATAAAAAAAAAATAAAAAGAAATGAAGATAAGTAAGAATGAAAGAAGAAAGGAAGGAAGGAACTGTGGTTAGAAGGGAGGTATGGAAGGAGGGATAAATATATGTTAATATATTACAATGGATTAATGATTTTTATTTAATTGTTTTGGTTATAATTCAATGTTACTGAAAGAGACAGAAGAATCACTTCTTTCAGCCAGGCGTGGAAACCAGATCCAGATGTCCCCCACTTGCCTTGGGAGAATTGGAATCAGGACCTGATCCAATGTCACCCACAATGGCTGCTGCATCCCCTACTGCTGTCCCAACCTAATACATGACCTAGATGGGCTAGCCTCTGGGTCATCAGGTCTCTTGCCTACATAATATTCTAATTAAAGACAAAGGCTTGTCATGTAATGGGCCTCTTGGCAGTATTCTCCTTAATCAGGCTCTTTAGGTCGAGCTTTTCCCAGATAACCAGCATGGGTGTGGGGGCTGGGGAGGGCACCTCTGTGGGACCTTACTGAGAGGCATATAGGACACATGGTTAAAAGAAAGTTGACACAGGCCTGTTGCTCTGATAATCTCATCCTGAGACCAGCAGGAGTTCAGCTTACTCCTTCTCCCCCAACCTCCAGTTGCCCAATGAACCCCATCAAACCCTGATAAGTCCAGGCATTTCAAGGCCTGAGTTAACTGGAATTCGCATAGCTCAGGTGTAAGGTAATAACAAACCTGGCCAATGAGAAAGTTTGAAGGTGATAGCTCCTCTACATCCACTGCCATCTGTTACATTCCTAAAGTCGTGTAACTTCCACCACTAGGGACTGATAAAGTCCCGCCAACTCATCTATGCAAACCAGGCATAGACAGGTTACTGGCCCTGCCATTCCTTTGATGGTCTCATCAGGCCATCCACAGGCCATCTTGCCCCCACCAATCCCATTGATGCTTATGCCCTTGCCCCTCCTTCTCCCTCAAGCATAAAACACCCTCCCTAACCTAATAAACGAGCTGTCCATGAGTCTGTCTCCTGGGTGACTATACCCATGTACTCACGGCTGCTCAAGACTATGTTCTCCCAGCTGTTGTTGATGAACAGGTGTATCAGTTCGCAATGACCTCCTAAGTAGTTCACAGACCCACAGCTGGTGTGCAAACATGGGGCATCCATCAGCTGGACAAGGGGGACTCTGGGACACGCAGGGAAGGTCAATACTTCCTCCACTTAATGTCGGCTACAGCGGAGGAGCCCTGGGTCTTGCTCCAATTTTAAGGGATTGGAGGTCTTCTTCTTCTTTTTTTTTTTTTTTTGTTTACTTCCTTTCAGTTTGTGCCATTATGAGAGACTCTTCAAGGTAAAAGAGCAACTGAATTCTCTTGGCCAAGGGTACTCTGTGGTAGAGAAGGAAGACTGTTAGTCTGCTAAATTAATACCAATAACTCAACTGAGTGGAGTCCGTGACCTCCTATCATAGCCTCTCTGTAAGAGGTCCTTTTTTTCTCCTCCCTTTGGTCTTCATCTCTCTTGTTAAATAAACCCAGTAACTCAATGACAAGATCGACTAAATGAAACCCCCCCGAAGGGGGAACAGAAAATGTGTTACCTAAAAGGAGAGATAAGCCACTCTTCTACTATTTCCCAAAGGCAGAAAACTAGGATTTCCACTTGCCTACCTGCCAGTCTCTGAATTTTTTTCTGTAAAAAACAATAAAATCTCCAGGGCTGTCCTGAGACCCACTGCCCCTCAGCCTGCTCAATCTTGAGCTATAGAGTGAAGCTATGGGACAATTAGCTCCCTCCTCCACACCGAGCTGAAAGCTCAGGCTGGGCAATAATGGGGTCTGCATTCCTAGTTTCCTAGCAACAGGTGGTCTAGAAAGTTCTGTTCACTAACAGAGCAGCTAAAATTAATACAAACTTTTTAAATTTCAATAAATAAAAATAAGCATGTAAATTTACCTAAGTTTAATTCAATTAACTTAATTTCTAGTCAATTTATAAGGCTTTTTCTCTGTATAACATTAATTTTTTTACAGATATGAAAGTGAATTAAGCCTCATCATAAATGCAATATCTCTGATTTTTATGGATCTGAGACAGGGAAATCACAGGGTTCTTATATTTACTAGATTATTAAAAAGATTCCCCTTTCTGGGTTATTCAAGGTCTTTTCCAGTCATAAAACTGTTCTGTTATTTCTGTAACTATGCTACAAAATTAATGTTTTTCAGCCTATCCAGACCATGTTTGGAAATTCTACCAAGGGTGATTTATCAGATATATTCAATAGAATCATTCCAGATATAATAAAGGTGCTAATAATTTTCTCAGGGACCATTATCTTTTGCCTATACTCTTTTAAAATGTACATCATAAAACTTATTAAAACTTATTTATAAGAGATATCTTACATCCATAGATTATAAAATCTGTGGATATATGCTGATTAATATTATTATAAAAATATGGTTGTCAATTTTCTAAAAAATAATATCCATAGAGGTTTTAATTTTTTTTAAAAAAGTCTAAAAATTCCTGTGAAGAAGGATGTCTAGTTCTGATACTGGAGTACTTGTTTTATATTATTTGATAAAGAGTTAGGTGAATTTGGTACAATTTTTCTTAATCCTAAAATGGATGAGAAACTAAGTTCTATAGACAAATATGTGCT
Source organism: Zapus hudsonius (assembly GCA_004024765.1). Classification (NCBI taxonomy): domain Eukaryota; kingdom Metazoa; phylum Chordata; class Mammalia; order Rodentia; family Dipodidae; genus Zapus; species Zapus hudsonius. The sequence goes on along the minus strand of PVHP010001817.1, from coordinate 8,509 downwards.
GGATGCTAGCTTTATAAAAGCCAACCACATATGCTAGTCCTCAATCATGGACTAAACAATAAAAGAAAAAAAAATGGACATTAATGTGCTCAGTTTGATTCTGTCTCCAAAACAGAGCTCTTTTGGAAACACAAAAGAGACATGTTAACTAATGTTTTCTCATAAACCAGATTGGTCTTCTGGTTAACAATGAATATAAGGGAAATCATAACTCAAGAAGATCTACATCTTCTTTTGGGTAGTAAATTCCATCATCATTTGGGTAAACTGAGTGAAAAAGAAAAAGACATACAGTTTTTCCTCATATATTGCTCAATGGTTAGAGACTTTGACTACTGTAAATGCTATGTTTTCTGCTTCGCTAATAAAACATAATACAGGGAGTAAAAAAATAGTCTACAATGTTATGTCTTTAAGTTAAAGATCAAACTGTTCAATGGTTGGAGGTACTTATCAATGGTTATACTCATTTGACATTCTTGGGGGGAAAAGGATCTCCTCCTGCATTTTAATGAGATCTCCACCTATAAAATTCTATATTTGATATAATGACTTCCAAAGGTAATTGCTTAGTCTCTTTTAGCAATTTTTGTTTATGTCAAAAAGACTGGTCACAACACTACATAAAAGGTGATCACAAAAGGTCAGCTTTAAGTACTAAATAATTCTCTAACCTAACTTTTTGTAAAACAGAGTACAACTAATTTCCTAATAAAACCATCTAAACTGACCTCTGCTGTCAGCTGGAACTGATCACTCCAGCTAAAGTTTCTGGTTTAGTAACTCCTTACTTTCTAGTCTTAGCTATGTTAAACTTTCCATAGATTAAAGGATATTTAAACAGGTTCAGCCATTAGGCTTGACTAAAATATATATCAAAATAAAAACAGGCATTGCCAGGAAATTAGATGATTAAGATATTTAAAAAACCTGACATCATTTTTTTCTCCCTTTTTATGGTTACTTCTATTTTAATTCATGTCCTAATAATGGCTCTACACAATGTTGACAATAGAAAATTTTGAATGCTAGATGTGTTGTAATGTGATTAATAAGATATAATTTCAATGGAACTATAATGAAAAAATAAGTAATGCTAATTTTTAAAGGTATTAAGAAGGGACATTATTAAAGGAGAAATTTCGCTCAAAGTGAGAGAAATATAAAAAGAGATTGCAGAGGGACCTTGAAGGGATGATGAAATGTTATTAAGTCATAAAAGAAGTTGATAAAAGGATAAGATAAATGGGTCCAATTTCCATATACACATGTACATACAAAAACTGCCCATTGCCCTTCTTCAGAGGCTCAAAGAAACAATTAGAAAAACATACTCACTTTCTTTATTAAATGTTACAAAATTAGTGGCTAAATCAATCAAGAGCTTACTGGTCTGAGGTACAACTTCTGTTTATTATAATTTAAAGCAAAACAAAACAAAACAAACAAACAAAAAAACAAGGCTTGAGACAGGCTGTCTCTGTCTTAAGCTTCCAAGCATCAAATGGTTTGCTACAGAATAAATTCAAAGATAAAATGTGCACTGGGCAGCTCCCAATGACACTAAAAGGTTCAAGACACAGATCTCTGTCCCTGGTTTGCCCCAAGGTAGATTAAAAGATGTAGATTAAAAGATTTTACTAGGGAAGACAAGGTAAATACCTTAACACGCCCAACTAATTTGCCAGTTTTTAAACACAAATAGACTAGGAATGTTTTCCAATGATATCATCATTTAGTACGTTTTTATTCCATCCATTGGATTAAAATATATAATCTGATAAATAAAAAGTCTCACCAAATATACACAAAAAGCTCTACATAATATTGCTGAGGAAATTCCCCTTCTTAATTCTAAAATTTAAATGATGAGAAAGGCAATCATATAAAAATCATATGGCTCTAAACAACCTCACAACTGCCCAAGGTGAAACATGGAGTGTTATTAAAGATAAATGCTGTGTATATCTCTTTCTAATAACTCTCCTAAAGTATGTCATCGGCTTTATAAGCCATACAGGGCAAATTCTACTCCTCTCTGTGGGGTTCACCTGTCCTTCTCCGCCTCCGGGGGCACCGCTAGCTGCCACTAAGGGAAAACAATGGGAAGCTGTCTCAGGGCCGTTCCACAGAGCTGGGCCGGTCCAGCGAGGTACAGATGCGAGCAGATGTGTATAGTATATCCACATGGTTCTTTATTCAATGGGCAGAGCTCACATTTATAGGGAAAAGGGAACCAGGGGGATGGGGAATAGGGGAGAGAAAAAGGGGATTGGATAGCCAGAGTGGTGAGTTGGTAATCTGCTAAGGGATAGGTGAGTAAAGACAACCTGTGCATACCTAATTTGTATAATTGGGGGGCCTGAGTGGCGAGAAATATGTGATTATAGCCAAGGTTCTTGGGGATGGGTACAAGGAAATTTGTTACTTGGGTCTGACACCCATTGCCAGTCATGCTGAGATTGGAATACCGGGTTCCTGTGGCTTTCCCATAGGGGTTGGGAGTCAGGGTTGATGGAGCTGGGAAACACCTACCGAATTATCGAATTATCGGGGTTTCAGCTGCTCAAACATCCTTAACCCTTTGTTCTCCGTGCTCTCACTAGCAGTGCCAACAAGCAGTGCCCAACACCTCCTCCTATTTTTTTTAAATATGGATCAGTGGCATAAGCATGTAGGAGGCTGCCCATCGGTAAAGGGGTCCCTATGGCAAACAGGGAGTTAAAGGAGTGGGGAGAGGCAAACAGATCAAAGGAATAGGGAACCAAGGGGTGGGGGCATAGAGAACATATAACACTATTAGCATGAAAAGCAGTATTTCCCTCCCAAGTCCATGTCCCATGTCCAGCAGTGATGAGGTATATTGTTTTATTGGAGTCAGCAAGGAGTCCTCTTTGGAGTGATCCAAGCTGGGTCTGGGTGAGGTCTTCTGGGCAGGTGGGACTGGGTGAGTGCAGCTCCTGGAATCTCTGAGGTTCCTGTAGGATAATAACTGGGGTGCAGTAATTAGGGGGAAGGGCAGTCATGAAGGTTGTGGTTATCTTTCCCCACTAGAAGGGGGCCTGATGAGAGCAGGGGAATTTTGATCTGTGGCCCCTGCACTGTTAGAATGAAGCAAAGTGAAAACAGCAATTAATATAGCAGAGAGAGAAGCTTGTGGAGGGCATGAAGCCTTGGCAGTACTGATAAGGTCATGTATGTTCTTCCATGAGATCAGGCGTCTCTGGCAGGTACAGCACGGATGCTGATGACATCTCCTGTGCCTCCTCGATCTCCGATCTCCCAGCGATAAATGGGACATCTTCTCGGCTGGAGGGCTGAAATCTGACATTTCTGGCTGAAACCCAAATGGGTTTAGGTTGATCCTGTGGAAAAATACAAGCAAAGCCTCTTCCTGTCATAAAAAAGGGGTCTGGCCCCTTCCAGAGACCATCTAAAGGATCTCTCCACTGCACCAGGATTGCAGGGGTAGTATCAGGTATTTTCCAGTGGAGGGAGATGGGGGGGGTGATATGAATTTTTATATATGTTAAAAATATTGAGGGTTGTCAATGCCATAAGTAATTGTATATTTGGAGGATAAGTGTTATCCTGTTGTTTTTTAAGTTGAGTTTTCAGGGTTTGGTGAGTTCTTTCTACAATTCCTTGGCCTTGGGGGTTATAGAGAATTCCTTTAACGTGAGTGATTCTCCATTGTAAGCAGAAGGCCTTAAATCTAGCGCTGACAAATGCAGGCCCATTGTCTGTCTTTATTTGTTGAGGGGTTCCCATTATTGCAAAAGTGGAAAGCATATGGTTAATAAGTTTTTTCGTGTTCTCTCCTGTCTGAGCAGTTGCCCATATGAAATGAGACTAAGTGTCCACAGTCACAAAAACATATTTCTGTCGACCAAATTCAGGAATATGAGTAATATCTGTTTGCCAAAGGGTATTGGCTTTAAATCCACAAGGGTTTCTACCCATTGCTTGGATTGCAGGTGTCTTAATTAGAGAGGCCCAAGAGTTGCATGTTTTTATTATTCTCTGAAGCTGCTGCTTAGGGATGGAGGGGAATAGTGATTGTAAATAGAGAAGCGGTGGGAGCCCAGCAAGCTATCTGCTGTCTGCTGTTTCAGGGCTGGGGTCCACGGAGCTGGGGGGATGGCGCAGGGGGGTCCAGCGGGACACAGAGGCAAGCAGATGTGTATTGCAGATCTACGTGGTTCTTTATTCAATTGGGGGAACTTACATTTTATAAGAAAAGGGGTCAGGGGGATGGGGAATGGGGAAGAGAAAAGGAGATTGGTTGATGGGGGTGGGGAGTTGGCAGCCTGCACTGGGATAGGTGGGTGAGGACAACCTGAGAATACCTCATTTGGGGGCCATGAGTGGCGGGAAATACGTGATGCTAGCCATGGTCTGGTCCTTGGGAATGGGTACAAGGAAGATTTTCTGATACCCAATGCCAGTCATGCTGAGATGGAAATGCTGGTTTCTGTGGCCAGCCCATGGGGGTTGGGAGTCAGGGTAGATGGAGCCGGGAAACACCTACTGAATTATTGGGGTTTCACCTCACTCATACATCCTTAACCCTTTGTTCTCCATGCCCTTAGTAGCAGTGCCAACAGGCAATGCCTAACACAAACCAAGCATCTCTCTCTCAAAATTCTCCTGAACCTGATGGTAAAACCTACCCCAGTAAGCAAAAATGGGGTTACCAGGTAGGCAAGGTTGCTTTCCTGGCTATTTGTCTCTGCTGATTCCTGCACCTCCATCTTCCTGTTCTGGTAAGGCCTCTCCCATCTCAAACCAGATAGGATGGAATAAGGTTTTTTTCTGTTTTTTTTTTTTTTTTTAATCTTTTTTTCGTTTTTTTTTTTTTTTGTTTGTTTGTTTGTTTCTGTCTTCTAAACTAGGGGACCCTTTTAAACTGATCTGTTAATTTTTACCCTAATGTTAACGTGAAAGGCTTACATCTTTTTGCTCTAAGTCCCATAAGGGTGATGTGTGTGTTTCTTCAACAGTTCTGGCACATTTTCAATTCCTCTAGAATTCCCCTCCACCATTCCCACCTTTCCCTGGATACCAACTTTCTCAAATAACTATTATCTATTATAATTTAACCATTTCAAGACCTGTTTTCTCAATTTTTTCTTTTTTCTTTTCTGATTTTTGTTGTTATTGTTATTGTAATAGACAGGAAATTCAAAGTTTTTGAGCGGGAACTAGTTCAATAGTATTGTTATTAATTAGATAGTAAGGCAAAGGCTCATAGAAGACTCTTAAATTGATCGTGTAAGATTTGAGACCATGAGAGGCCACTCTGAAAGAAAAATACAGGAGCTGCCAGGCTATCTCCTCAGAGCAGGCAGAAAAAGCCTCAGATGGGCAGATTTTGGGATTTTTATAGAGGAAATGAGGCTGTGAGTCTAGGTCACTGTAAGCTCCCAGGTGGGGGTCTCAGGTGGCCCAGATGGGGGATGGGATGTCCCTTCAACCAGACAGAGACACAGTAGGAGGGGGTTTATGAGGCTGCCTTTATCTGTAATTCCTGTGGACACTTCTCATGAAGCTCCCCACACTGGTTCTAGAGGGGGAAACTGAGGTGCTGCCTGAGTTTTGACCTAAAAGACCTCTGTCTGCTTCTTGGAACTTTAGTGGCTCCTCATCCCTTTGCCTGCATCACACTGTCTCCCAGCAGGAGCTCAAAACTGATAGTCAGCACCTGCCCCAATCTCATCCAATCAGCTTTCTTTCTCACAACTTGCCCAGGTGCATGGACCTCTTTCTGAGACGTGGACAATTTGAAAGGAGTCAGGTGGGTGAATCCTTTCAAGTTCCTTGGCTGTTTTTCTGTTTCCTTGCCTCAGTCTCGGGGGTCGCAATGCTAGGTTGCCAGAGTGGGAACTTTTTACTAATTTTTATGACCTTTTGATTTTTTAAAATTAAATACAAGACTTTTCTAGAACATCCTTTCTCCCATCCCCCTTACCCCCTCTGCCCATGCTGGACTCCCACATGGGTTCTTGGACTACTTGGGTGCATCCATTCTCCCTCCTTGGTCAAGAGACTCTGCCTCATAACCCTGATTTTTCTTAATACAAAATGTAATGATTTTTAAACTATCCTCAGTGTGTTTTATTTCAATTCTTTGTTAAAAACATATATATATATATATATATATATATATATATATATATATATATATATATGTTTCTCAAACTCGGGGTTCAGAGGACTTTTTCTGGACACTCAAAAGTCCATTACATTGGAATTCACAGGCCAGGGAAAGAATTTCCCTGCTCCTCAAAATCCTGTAACAATATGTCATGTTTTTTTTTTTTTCAGTTTTTCTCTCTTACCTGGTCTTTCTCTGTCTCTCTCAGCATATACATATGTACTCATCAGTCACAGCATTTAGTCATCTGTAGTCAATTTCATTAATCAAACATCAGTTTTTTAGAATTCGTTGAATACTGCATATTAAATTTTATGTTCTAATAGGTTATTTTTGTCTACAGTGTTTCTGATTGGAACACACAAATTGAACACTTATTATTTTTGAACATAATTTTAGCTTAAGCTTTTGTTATATTAAGATGATTTCAATAACAGAAATGACAACTCAAAAATTCTGAATGAGTTTTCTTTGAGAACTCATTGCTCTTGTTTCACTTTTCACAAGCAGTTGGTCTGGAGTTTAAGTTCTGAAAGATCCAGTTTCAAAATATTTTTGGTTCTCTCTCTAATGTATATTTGCTTGACTACCTTTCTCTAGCAAGAATATAAAGTCGTCCTTTAACTTTGACGAATATTTCTTGTCAGCAGGCACAAAATGACCTCAATGTCAGCTAGTGGCCTGTTCTTGTCCCCCAGCTTTCCCTGGAGAATTGATGTTTATAAAACTGTTTGCACTCCTTTTGTAGCTGGCAAATGCTACTGGCAAAGCTTCCAAGCCTAACTATACAATCCTATATCTGGTTCAAAATCCCTTTTGTATATTAATAGTAATGCTTCTTCTTCTTTTTTTTTTTGTTCCCCAGATTTTCCTATCTTCACGGTTTGATATTCATTCATTTTTCAACACTGTTTTTCCACTCACACATCTTTTGTCTCTCACCAATATCCATCTAATTCAATTTCATTATATCTTTCTTTCCTTTCTTACTAGACTTTTTGTCCTTGCATTTTCCTTCTCTCAGCTGTCTGTTCTTTCACACCCTCCTTTGCCTTTCCTCTGGGCTTCTTTTTGAGATGTTAATCCCACTATGATTGTCTTCTTCCCTTTCAGTCCTGAACCCTGACTGAACCATTTGCCAATCAGGCATATCCAGGGTGCTTGCTCTGTTCCCGCTTCAGCCTTTTATTGCTTATTTCACAGACAGCAAAAATGATCCTCCTGATTTTCATTATTTTTCTTTTCGTACATTACTTCCTACGCTTCACTTTTCTCACTTTCTTTTCTTTTACACAATCTGAAATATGTTCCTCTGTCCTCACTTTTTTCTGTAAACCCTTCTTATTCCTGTTAAATTACTTCTTTTTTTTTGTGTGTGTGTGCGTGTTCAGATGCTTTCAGTAGCTCACCTTCCCTAAGAAAGTGACAAAGCAAATTTTCTTTATATTTTGTATTATGTCTTTCTTCACTCATTTTTTTGTCCAACTCAGAAGAGGCAGTTAGTTAGCTGGAAGGAAGGAACTTTGGATCAGACCAGATATAACATGGGTATTCTTTAAAAGATACATAGCTGGATTGGAAGTAGATGTTGACTAAAGGCATGAAATGAGGAAAAATAATGTAAGATGTACCAAAACAGAAAATTTGGGAAATAAAAGTGAAGAAAAATAAGCAAGAAAATAGTAGGCAAGTTTGATGAATGGGAGCAAAGGTCACAGGAGCAGAGCACTTAAAAATGGTACTCAATGTCTGAAGAAATTTTAATTTATATTCTGTAATACAAATTCGACAAAAATGACAGTTGTGAGTAACTAATAGGGACACAAGCCTGTATGAAAGATGTTCTTTTATTTTTTATTTACAGAGCTTGTCATGAAATCAAATCCGACAAGGAATGTAGAATAAAGCACATTCAGATTTTCATGTGGATGATTCATTGGTATTATTTAAATATGTCTGCAAGCCTCATCCCTCGTCACTTTCTGCATAAAGTGACAGCAATCCTCCCATGGTTGAACTGCCTCATATATGAAATCAGAAAAAAAAAACTTGAGCACATTTATAAAGTTATAATTATACAATATAGTCTGTATTGCATTGTTTTCCCTATGACCTAATTAACTTTTAAATTTTATTCATTGGGCTATTTGGAAAATTGACTCATCTTTATATAATCATGGTTTTTAAGCTTTTATGTAAAAATGTATCACTCTCCTTCATGTTTCAAGACATTGTTGCAAAAACTAATGCTAATTTTGTGGGTAAGATTGATAAAACTAAGAACATTATGTTTTAGGAGCATTTTAAGGAAGAATTTTAAGAATCATAAGAATTTTAAGAATGTATTACTAT